>CM076578.1:1611003490-1611253902 GCA_034641835.2 Pinus albicaulis | reverse complement strand
CTCCACATTAGGTCCCATCCACATGTGCCATCAAGCTCATGCAAGTTGTCCTCCACCAAAAATGTGATGTCCATCAAGGTGGTTCAATGTATCTAGACAACTTTGTTGACTTGGTCAAAGTTGACTGAATCAACATGATCCCATCTCTGTTCACACACAAGGGTGCCCAAATAAGCTGCTTATTCTTACCCCTTTCACATCAGGAGTGTTATTGATCCTTCTAAAAAGGTTAATGGGCCTCCCTACCCATTTATTCACCTTCCTAGTGACAAAACAACTCTAATATTCCATTTAGCTTGGAGGCTAAAATTTTGGAATATTACAAATATTCATTTATTGTGAAGACTAGGGAAAAAAACTTAGTATCTGACTCCCTAGTTGTCTCTGCAAGTGTGTTTATTATTCCTGCACATTCCACTGAAATATATGAGGTCAAAGTTCGTCATAGGCCTACTATCCCTGACAATATAATTCATTGGAAAGAGGAGTTTGAAAGCACACAAGTAGATCAACAAAACATGTTTGCTGAAACAAAGGGGAATTCTAAAGTGTTGCAGCTGAAGAATAATTCTATACCCAAAGATCTCATCCCACTTGAAAATCTTTTTGACTAGAATGATGTGTTCAAATCTCCTAAGATACAAGCTGATGATGAAGAGGTAGAGAGTTGTAACCTTGGTACAATAGTAATGCCAAAAATGATTAAGCTTTCAAATTTTGTTTCAATTGACATGAAAAAAATATATATTGAGATGATGAAAAGGTTCATAGATGTTTTTTCATGGAGTTATGTTGATTTAAAGAAATATGATCCTACTGTTATTCAACATACCATTCATATTAAAGAAAATGAAAAGCCTTTCAAACAAAATTTGAGGAGGATTAATCCACTTCTCATGCCTCTCATTGAAAAGGAAATCAAGAATCTCTTTGATGCCAAAAATATTGTTCCAATCAGATTTCAAAGTGGCTTGCAAAATTTGTTCCAGTCAGAAAAAAGAGTGGAGAAATCAGAATATGCATTAACTTCATAAACTTGAACAAAGATTCTCTGAAGGACAATTACCCTCTCCCAAAGTTGGAAAAAAAAATTCAGAACATTGTTGGTTCCTAAAGGATGTCTATGCTGGAAGGTTTTTCAAGGTACAATCAAATACTTGTGCATCCAAAAGATCAGGAGAAAACCGCCTTTACCACACTATGGGGCACATTCATGTATGCCAAGATGAATTTTGGTCTGATGAATGTAGGAGTGACCTTTCAAAGAGAAATGGACATTTCCTTTGCTGAGGAGAAGGATAAGTTTTTGGTTGTCTATCTGGATGACATAACAGTTTTCTCAAGGAGAGAAGAAGACCACTTGAAGCATCTAGAGAAAGTTCTACTAAAATGTAGAAGGTTTGGAATTTCTCTCAATCCCACTAAAATAATTTTTTCTCTGACTTCAAGGAAGTTACTTGGGCATATTATATCTAAATATGGGATTATGATTGATCCAAACAAGGTTGATTCCATTCAGAAAGTAGATCTACCTAGAAGTAGGAAGGAAATTCAGCCTTTCCTTGGAAGAGTAAATTTTGTGAGGAGGTTTATTCCCAATTTTGCTGAGATTGTCAAAGACAACCAAGATGTTGAAGAAAAGAGCTGACATCAAATGGACATTGGAAGCAAGGAATTCATTTGAGGAGATAAAAAAGGCACTCAATCAAGCACTAGTGTTGATCAGCTCAGATTTTTCAAAGGAATTTCTGGTTTTTACATTTGCGTCAGAGAATACAATTGTTGGAGTTTTGTTGGATAAAGGACAGCAAGGTACTGAGCAGCCTATTTCATTTTTTAGTAGGACCTTACCTAATTCGGAACTGAAGTACAATATCCTAGAGAAATGGGCTTATTCTTTGGTCAAAGCCATCAAATATTTGAGAATTTACATTATGCATTCTCATGTTATAACATTTGTTCCTAATGTTGTTGTGAAGGACATCTTAACTCAATCTGATACTAATGGTAAGAGAGGGAAGTGGGTTGCTAACTTGCTGGAATATGATATGGAAATCAGACCTACAAAATTGGTGAAGGGTCAAGGGCTAGCAAAGTTGATGGCACAGTCCAAATTTGACTGTCTTGATATGAATTTAATTGCAGAAATTTTAGAACTATCGGATGAAGATGAAGAGATAATTCCCATTGAAGAAAATTACATCCTTTCTGACTGGGATAGAGACATTGTTTTTTTCTTACATCATCATAGAGCTCCTGTTGAATTGACAAATTCTAAGGAAATATTTGTGAAGATAAAATCCCTGAGGTACTGCATCATAGATAAAAATATGTATTGGAAAGATACTGGTGGTATTATTTTAATTTTTTGCTAGAAGAGGAGGCTGAAAAAGTGATTGAGGAGTTTCACAAAGGATATTGTGGTGGTCATCATTATTGGAAGGCTACAATAAATAAAATTCTCAGAGCAAGGTACTACTGGCCTACCATGTTCAAATATGTCTACAAAAAGATTGTTGCCTGCCATGAATGCCAAATTTTTGATGGTAAGAAAAAGCTTGTTCCTTTACCCTTGATGCCTATCTATGTTGAGGCGCCTTTCCAGCAGTGGGGGCTAGATTTTATTGGTGAGATTCATCCATCATATTCAAGGCAGCATTGTTGGATCCTAACAACAAGTGATTGTTTCACCAAGTGGATTGAAGCAATCCCAACTAGGCAAGAAAATGATTCAATTATCATTTCAGTTTTGGAAAATAATGTTTTGTCTAGGTTTGGCTGCCCTACAAAGATAATCACTGAAAATTCAGATGCATTCAAATCCAAGAGGCTGATTAGTTTTTGTCATCAATATCACATTACACTTGGACATTCTACTGCATACTATCCACAAGGTAATTTTCTTGCTGAATATTATAACAAAAGCATTGTGAGGATTATTAAGAAGGTGCTACATGAAAATATGAAGTCATGGAATTTGAAGCTAAAATACGCTCTATGGGCTGATAGAGTGTGCACAAAAAGGTCAATTGGAACTTTGCCTTATGAGTTGTTGTATGGAGCTGAAGGCATTTTTCCTACATCCTTGGGAGTGCATGTCATGAAGCTACTACAAGGATTAGAGGAGGAGCCAAATGAAATTCAGAGGAGGATAAACCATTCGATAACCTTGCAGGAAAAAAGGGAGGAATTCTACAACATCAGTCAACAATCTCAAAACAGAATTAAGAAGACTTTTGACAGGAAGGTCAAAGAGGAAAAAATTCAGATTCAAGATGTGGTATTGAAGTGGGAGGCTAGGATTGAAGAAAAGGGGAAACATGGTAATTTTGAGAATATCTGGAAAGTTCCATTCAAAGTGGCTGCATTTCTTGGAAACAACACTTACATACTGCAGGAGATGGATGGACAACCTTGTGCTAGAGGGCCTGTCAATGGCAGTTTTTTGAAGCATTATTCCTCTTAAGTTCTACTTATCTTTAATTCCATTGTAAATTTTCCATTTTTATATGTTGTTCTGCTAATAAATACAAGTTTATCATCAAGCTTGAGCCCAAGGTGAAGGCCATTAGAGTTTGAAGGAAAGCTTAGCAAATTCCAGAGTTTTTATTTCCAAGAAGATGGATAGCACTGGAACTACAGGTTCTTTGGTGTACCACAGGGCACACAATCCCAAGTGGAGCCACTGTTATCACTCAGAAAAAGTGAAACATTATTTGACATGTTCTTAGAGTTCATTTGTCAAAGGCATGGTCATAAAGTCCATTTGTTACAAGTTGGTAAAGGAAAAATTTAAATTTTTTCATATTAACCTATCCTAAGGTCCAAACCCACCCCCATTCAAGTCATACTATGTCCCATCAGTCATCATTTGCTGACATATTTCATTTACCAAGCTTTTGAATTTGAAAAGGTCACTTTAGCCATTTTTTTCTATTTTTGTAGCGTATTACACTGTAAAAAGGCAGTTTTCGCTACGAAACTACTAATAGTTTCATAGCGAAACTGCTAAGAAATGAACTAAATATGTTATGAGAAAGGGTATTCCTATTTGTCTTTTCAAATTTGGTGCAAGGTGTTAGTCCATGATTAGAAGTGTTAGGGTGGATGTCATTCGAGTCAGTTAGGGTTAAATCAAGGTACAAAGGTCACGGCTTAGGTCATTATTACTGTTTTAAGCATGCATGAGTCATGATTAAGTGATGAGTTGTCATCGAAACTTTAAAACATTACGAAATTGATTCTTTGTCATTCTCTGCTTCATATTTGCATGCTACTATGTTCTGGAGAGTTGTTTCTCCAAGCCAAGCTATTTTCTGGCATTTTCAAAAGTTGTAGGTGTCACTAATCAAGCGAGGCAGAGAAGGTATAAAATCACCATGGTTGCACAGAGGAAGACCAAAAAAGGTGGCCACTACCTTAGATATAAGCCATCAGACATGAATTTGTTGAATGAAGACCCAACTTCCTTAGAAGTTTTCAGAAGAACAGGGTGTTTGCAGTTCTGCCAAAGATTGCAAGGGTGCCGTGTGCAGGTTTCTAAGGAGTTTGCTATCAGTTTCAATGGGACAACTTCAAAGGTGGGAATGTTGAACCTCACTGTAACACCAGAGACCATTGCGGCAACAACAAGAATCCCTAGAGGAGGAGAACAATGGTTTAAAGGATTCAAGTTCACCATGCAGGATTTTAAAGAATTTATCAAGCCAGAGCATAGTGAGATTGATCTCACAAATTCCATACCAAGGAGCTACATGAAAGACAACTTCTCAAATTTGTTGCTAATTATTCAGAAGTACTTCACTTGTGAAGGGAGATATCACATGGTCTATTCCTACCACCTTACGCTTCTATTGCATTTTGTGGGTAAGAGGTCTCTTGATTTACCTTTTTACTTATATAGATGTTATAGCATCATTTTTCACCCTCATGTGATTCATGATTGTCTCTTTGGCCTTGGGCACCCATTCCCATAGACTTGAACAAAGTTCATAAAAAACAGTGTTTAAAATCCCATACGCGGGTATGCCCAGACTTTTCCGCATGTATACGCGAGTCCATATATACTTTTCCGCGTATTCCATTAAAATCATTAAAAAATATATAAAATTCCCTATTTTCGGGCTGGGTTGATGGTTACTCCAGTAGTTCAACCACCTCATCACGTGGCCAAATGTTTTCAACTGATTGAAACTACTTTGAGGGAGTATAAAAGCCCCTCATGTGCATGGCCTAAGGGAGAGAGAAATCTATAGACATTATACTCTGTTGGAGCCCCAATTCAAGTCTGATTTCCCGTGCCTCCTGCACTTTCCCAGATTTTTACAGGAAACCCTTGTTTCCTGGAGATGTTCATCAGTTTATATGTCATCTCATGTGCACAAGTCTTGAAATTATCCTAGCGAGGTAAGGGCGGGACGGATCTGGACGACGGTCTGTTCGAAGATCGTGGAAGGATTCAGGTGATCTCTCCACTTTTTATTACTGTACATGCTGTTTGTAATGAAAAAGAACCATCTTGTTCCTGAATTCACGTGTTAATATCTACTTGCATATGTGAAAAGATTGTTATTTAAGCATTTATTATTGTTTATATGATGTTTCACATGGATTTCACTGACATTTAGGATAGATATATGATGTACAACTAGATTTCCGTACACGTTTCTTCTTGGTTTTCGGGTTGAAGAGGAAGAAGGGTTGTTGGGGGTTTGGACCCCACGGGATCTACATCAAACGTAGGATTACGGGTGAGTTCTACTATCGATGTTATCTAGTTTTTCGTGTACAAGTGTGGTTGTGTGAGTCCTTCTTGAATAGCATGCTCTGATCTGTGGAGGTTTTGACCCAACAAACCTCTAGGGAGTTATTTCCCGAAACAGAACTGGTGACTCCGCTGGGGATTGCACTCTTGTGATTCCCCTGTTGGTTGGTTTCAGCTGTTTTAAAGGTTTCCGACAGTTTTAATCATTATTTCCAGTCCAGTTAGCTTTTTCTCAGTCAGATTGAAGACCTGGTTCTTTATCCAGGCTTGATTTTTTTTTTCATTATTTTCTTTTTCATACGCAAGTTTTCCTTTACACAGTCGTGTATACACGCAGTTTGTTTCAAAGGAAGTCGCGTATACGCGGGTTTCCTTTGACACAGTCGCGTATGCACGCCTGTTGCAAAACTGATAAGTAGCGTATGCCTGGGAAAATTTTGAAATTTTTTATTTCTGGATTTTTTGGTCCTGGCTGCCTGTGGAGGCCTGTTCCTGCAGTGTCTTTATAGTCTCTGGATTGTGGTGATATTGGTTATTGGTCTTTTTCTCTCTTTTTTAGTTGAAGACTGGCTCATTTGGGCAAATCTTGTTTTTTAGTGCTTGCATTTCTGGTTTGAGTACCAAGATCTCTTTCCGGAGATTCTTGGTTGTTCTGATTAATCAGAACAGAGAGCTTCTGCTCGTACTCTCTTTCCTCATTTTATGTTTTGCTTTGCACTTGGATTTTTGCCTACTGTTGGTTGGTTTTCTTGATTTCATGTGACTAGGTCTTGTTGCAATTTTTTGAAGAGTTATTCTTGGTTCTTTGAAGTTTTGTTTGTTGCGAGATTGTGCTATTGTTCTGGGCTGAGTTCCTGAGTTTCTTGTCTTCCTTTTTCTCGTATAAATCTTGCCACTAGGGGGCACTATAAGATTTGAAGCATTTTGTTGAAGTTTTGCTTGAAATTCAGAGATTGTTTGGCTTGGTAATTGGATAGTTTTCCTGGTCTCTTTGAAATCTTCTTTTATAAAATTCAAAAAGTTCAAAAACATTTTGTTTTGTCTTTGCTTTTGTTTTGCATTTTTGTTTTGGTTTCTTTCCATATTTTGAAGCTTTGTTGAGATTTCTTGCCTTCGGTTTCTGACTTGATTTGGGAAGAAAATTTTCATTGGTTTCTTTCTCTTGTTTCGAGCATATTTTGGTGTCTTTATACTGAGAGTTTCTGATTTTGGGAACTAGCTTTGTGGACAACCAGAAAAGTGATAAAACTGAAGGATTCTTTGGAAATTTCTCTTTGCTTTGGTAGATTTTGCATCTTCGAATTGGCATGCTCTTAGTAATTTTCATTACGTGCACTTAATCATTTAGTCTTTTTCATAATTTTTGCGAGTGTGAAGTTTGTTATCTGAAAAGAAAAAAATATAGTCTCGTAGAACCCGTGTAGAAATTTCCTTTCATCGAAAGGCAATTACTGCATTTGCATGTAGTTTAGTTTTCATTAATTTATTTTCTGCGTCATAAAACACCACGAGTTTCATTTCCATATCCCTTTGACTTAATATAACAGCCAATTAAAACAAGCGCGATAATTTAAAAAAAAACTAGCAAGTTTTTTATTAAGTGTCATACACCAACTAGCTAGGTTGTAAGGCCTTGGATTAGGTGAGTGGAGAGTTAACTCTCCAAGGCCGCTCAAACTAAAACATATAAGTTTATTAATTGAGCGAAATCCAACTCCGTTAGGTGGACCGGGAAAGCTCTCCTCCAGAGAGTCAAGCGCAAGGGGAAGTGAAGGCCGAGAAGAGAGATACCCCCTCTCTGATTTGCTGGATCTTGCCTCAAGACCGTTCCGCCCGGCTTCTGACATGGATTGGTGCCCATAGTTGCCATTCCTAGGTTCCACACAGGTGACTGCGGGGGGGAATACCCGTGGTACCTGAGGCAGACATCGTATCACTTCCAGCAGTACTTCTGGGGGGTGCCCTTGCGAAGCTTGGGTGCTTGTGCCAGAAAAGGCTGTTGTTAGGAGGTCGGCGTAACTATTTCTATTACCTTCGCTAGTAGGCCTAGGTCGTAATTATCCCAGACTACTTTCGGGAGGTCCTATTTTTCGCTTTCTTGTATTTTGGTGTCTGGTCCTAATCACCCAGAGCGGAAATACCTGAAGGCTGCTTGTTTGGGTTGTATCTTAGGGATTTTTTGTAGTGAGTGCTGTTTGCTCCTAGCTTGCTTATCTTTATACTTTTTTGAGTCTAATTAAAATTTGTTAAAGTGGCCGATCAAGCGCCTCGTCGATCGAGGAGAATCCGGGGGTTATCTCCCGAGAGTGCAGAGCCTTCTTCAAGAAGGCGTAGGAGTAACATAGCAGGTGAATATCACCCTGTGGCGTCTGACGCAGTGGAGAGAGATCCTCCACAAGGGATTGAAGGTTTCGTAGTTGGTTCTGGTGTTGGTTCCGAGAGGAGCGCTCCGCTCACCTCGAGAGTCTTATTCTCAGGAGAATTAGGAATAGAAGTAGAGGAAGTACCTGAGTCTCCTTAGTCACTTCCATCTCCTCTTCCTCCTGATTATCCGTTTGTTGTTGAGTACATCGGACCTGAGTCTGCAAGACCAGAAGATCCTCCATTTTATTCATACCTTTCGATGGCCACGACTGGGAATGCGGCTTCTGCTGTGAGTGCTGCAGGCATTCAAACTCCTGCTTCAGTTGAAGGAGGAGGCACTGTTTCTATATCTTTAATTGCTTCTAGTACTGCTGTGTTTGGCTCTGGTTTCACCCAAGCACATGCTTCTCAATCTGGTCCCTTTTGTTTTGGAATGCCCACTAGTGGGATTCCTTCGTTTTCCTTTTCCGCTGCTGCAACTGCGTCTGCACCCATGTCTTCCATGGCTAGTGGGTCAGCTTCTTTTCAAGGGTTCCCCTTCGGAAGTGGGCATATTCCTAGTTCGAATCCTTCCTTAGGGTCTTTTCCTTTTACTTCTCAGACTCAGATTTTTAACCCTTGGTCTGGAGGTCAGAGTTCGACTACTTTTACAGGTTGGAACCCTGTATTTACAGCAGTTTGGGTAGGGAATCGGTTTCTCGCTGGTCAAAAAGGGAATGTTTCTTTCCCTTCGTCGAGTGCTTATCAGGCTTTTTCCCCTCTTTCTAGTGCTTGGAACCCTTACCAGGGGGTTTCCTCTTTATTCACTACTTCGGGGGGGGGGGACTGGTCCGGTCTATGGTAACTCTACGTTGGGAGGGGGTCCTTCTCCAAATGCTGGGTCCTATGGCCCAACATTTTCTACGAGTTCTTTCTGGAAACCTGATGCCTCATCAAATCCAGGTTATTCTTTTCAGAATGTTGGGAATTCATCCCACCAAGGATGGAATCCTCAGGCTCCTCCTTGTTTACCTTTTCTGGCAACATTGAACTTGCCAGATTTGTCAAAATTGACGAATGATACAATCTGATATAGTCCGGGGTGGCCTCCGGTTCCTACCAAACTACCTTCAGACATTCCAAAGTTTGAAGGCAAGAATGGAGAGGACCCGGCTGATCATATCACCACTTTCCATTTATGGTGTTCATCTAACTCCCTGATCGAGGATTCGATTAGGTTGAGGTTGTTTCAACGCACCTTGACTGGAAACGCTGCCAAGTGGTATATTGAGTTAACTGGGGGCAGTTTTGCTACTTTTGGAGATCTGGCTACTATATTTCTAAATCATTTCCAATTGCCTGTCCGTTATGACGTCGGGACTGAACTCCTAGCTAATTTTAAGCAGGACGATGTAACCCACATTTCTGATCATATTCAGGACTGGCGGAGAAGGAAGAGGCTCATTAAAGCTTATATTCTGGGAGAATTTATTTTGGAATGGTTTTTGAAAACTCTACAGGAAGATATTTCTAAGGATGTATCCCTCTCAGGGGTATTTTCTGAGGAGCAGGCTATTTTTAGGGCCCAATAGCTTGAATTGATATATTCTCAGTCTGGTGTCCTTCATAAATATTTGCCTAATGCTCCTCGCTCCAAATTAGACATATCCAAGACTAAACCTAGTCCTCATGGTGACGGACTTATTGGGTCGATCAATAGTGGTGCAGCTAACCTGCTTAGTCAATTGCAGCAGTTGTCTATACAATCTGCTTCTTCTGGTCAGGCTGTGCCTGCTGAGTCATCGCCTTCTCAATATTTGTCGGTAAATTCCGTTCAGACTTCTAACCCTAAATAAAATCAACAATCTGAAGGGAAGAAGAAGGGACGGAACAATAATAAGAAAAAGGGAAAGAATGGGAAGGGTAATGCAAATAAATCCAACGAGCATGTTGGTGAGGGTCCAAAGGATAAAAAGAAAGTGAAGTTTCCATGCAAGTTATGTGCTGGAGACCATCTTACTCACCTTTGCCCTAAAATTCAGGATGCGCAGCGCTTGTTAGCTCAGCAGGGTTCTTCTAGTTCCCAGGCTGTGTTGACAAACCCTTTTCCCCAAGGGAAACAGCTAGTTGTTGGTGCGAATCAAAATACTGGGGCTTCCTCTGGGGGCACCTAGGAAGGGGAAAATCCGTCAAACATATATATGATGAGTGTTCACGCGGATATCGCCACGAGATCCTGTGATTATGGCGAAACTGAGTCTTCGAAAGCCAAGGGTTCTCCTGATGGTACTGAGTCGCTTCATATTACGAGGCCTAATGTTGAGCCTATACCTCGGATTCCAAAAGCATCTACTAAGCGTACGACGATTAATCCAAATTTCAGGGTTGCCCAGAACTACTCTGTTGTAGAATATTTTGCGCAGAGCCCTTGTGCTATGTCTGCTCTGGAGGTGCTCCAGTCTTTTCCAGCTCAGCGCAGTGCTTTGCTCACTGCTATTGGGGCTGTCGATCCAAAGAACTCTCTTGTGATTACATTCGATATGTCTAATTTTAAAAATAGACTCCCGCATCATATGGATTTTCATATCAAATAATCGTTTCAGAAATTCAATATCTTTCGGACGGTCATTGATGAGGGTGCTTCCACATGTGTGATGTCTCTCGCATGTTGGAAGGGAATTGGATCTCCTGCAGCTGTTCCATCTGCTACTCTTTTGACTACGTTTGATAGTCATTCTCACAGACCACATGGCATTATCCCAGCTTTGCCCATCTGTGTTGGGGGAAAAACTATAAATATAGAGGTTGAGATAGTTGATGCAAGCTTGGACTACAACCTTCTGTTGGGGCGAAACTGGATTTATGAGATGGATGCTATTGCATCCTCATTATTTCGGATTATTTGTTTCCCTCATGAAGGGAGGATTGTTATAGTGGATCAACTAGACTGTTCTCCTATAGACCCGAATGCATCTACTGACTCAACGATTCCAAAAGTGGATAATACCAAGCCACATGTTGAGAATTTAGGGGTTCGAATGTATTCTTCTTTTATGGGTACTTTTGATATTCCACCTCCTACGGTTCATATAAATGCAATTTCATCCTCCAGGGCTCCTCTTCGAAGAGAGTTCTTCAGAACTCATTATTTTTCAGACCCTTGGACCTTACCTTCCCCTACCGCCACATTAGCGGAAAGTCAAGTGGGTGGAATGGCATTTCCGATGTCTGCAGCTGAGATTGCTTATCAATCTATTGTTGACTCTGCAGAGTCCATTCCAGCTCCTCTTTCTCCGAAAGAGTTGGATGGCGATGTGGCTCCGACTTGGAAACTTAGTTCTTCTTCCGCCCAGGATTGCCTTGATACCACTCTTCCATCTGAAGAGGCCATCCTGGAAGCTATGACTGGTATAGATAGACCGTGGGATGATTTGCATCATCGGTCTTACTTTTTACCTGATTTGAGTGAAGTTGAACCAAGTTTTCCAATTCCTTTATCTCCTGGTCCTGTTCGCCCAGTCCTGAACCCTTTAGCACCAACACAGGTATATGCTGAAGGGAACATGGCTGTGATTTCTCCAACTATCCCGATGAACATTTCCAGGGATCCCAATGTTATAGAAAATGTCTTCATCGGAGCTGAATGTTCCCCTGAGGAGATTCAGATTTATACCAATCTCTTTAAAGAGTTTAGGGATGTATTCGCTTGGTCTTATGAGGAAATGCCTAGTATAGATCCGTCTATTGTTCATCATGAGATCAAGACTTACGAAAATGTTAAGCCTGTGAGGCAAAAACTTCGTCCGGTCAATCCTAGGAAGGCTACAGCTATCAAAGCCGAGGTGGAGAAGCTGCTCAAGGCGGGATTTATTTTCCATGTTCCTTTGACAGAGTGGGTTTCGAATCCTATTCCCGTAGATAAAAAACAAGGAACAATTCGAGTTTGCATTGATTTCAGAGACCTTAATAAAGCATGTTCAAAAGATAATTACCCCACACCATTTATAGATTAGATTATCGATGAGTGTGCCACTAATGAGATTTTCTCCTTCATGGATGGTTTCTCTGGATATAATCAAATTACTATTTGTCCTGAAGATCAGCATAAGACTGCCTTTATTTGTCCCTGGGGTACTTTTGCTTACAAGAAGATTCCTTTTGGTCTTAAAAATGTTGGGGCTACCTTTCAGTGGGCCATTTCATATTCCTTCCATGACATAAAACATATTAGCGAGGCGTATTTGGATGATTTAGCTGCTCGTTCTCGAAAGAGAATGGATCATCCTGCTCACCTCCGTCAAGTATTTGAACGATGTCGTTTCTACAAGATTAGGTTGAATCCGAACAAGTGCGTTTTCGCGGTTACATCCGATCGGTTATTGGGATTCGTTGTGTCTAGGGAAGGGATTAGGGTAGATCCCTTCAAGGTTGAGGCAATACTTCGGTTGCCTCCCCCGTCGTCTATTCGTCAACTTCAAAGTCTACAAGGAAAAGCTAATTTTCTTCGGAGATTTATCGTAAATTATGCTGAAGTTACCAAAGGATTTATGAGATTGTTGAAGAAGGGAGTTCCATTTTTTTGGGATGACTTCGCTCAACGCTCATTCGATGCTTTGAAAAAAGCATTGACCTCTGCTCCTTTATTAAGTCCCCCTGATTATAGCAGGGATTTCCTTTTGTATCTTGCAGCAGCAGAATCTACCATTGGTATGGTTCTGGTTCAGGAGGATGATGCTCTTGCAGAGCATGTTATATACTATCTTAGTCGAGGATTGGTAGGACCTGAACTCCGGTATACTCCGATAGAAAAGTTAGCTTTAGCAGCTGTTCATGCTGTGCAGCGACTCCGGCATTATATTATTCTACGAAAAACTTATGTTTTGGCAGCAGCCAATCCATTTCAGTTTGTCCTCAGTAGGCGAGTGATTGGGGGCAAATACAATAGATGGATTGTGATTTTGCAGGAATTTGATCTTGAGTTTATGTCTGCCAAGTCCAAGAAATCATTGGTTTTCGCGGAATTGATCTCCGAGTTTCCCTGTGGGGATGAGATAGTCTATGATGAATCCTTCTCGGATGAACATTTGTTTCTTATCTCTCCACAGGATCCTTGGTATGGAGATATAATTGTGTATCTTCAGACTGTGAAGTTCCACTCTACTTTTTCGAAAGATGAGCGCCGTAAATTGCGTCACTTGGCTAAGAATTACTTGATTATTGGTGATGCTTTATACCATCGAGGGGTTGATTCAATCCTGAGACGTTGCTTAACTCTCAAAGAAGCTGAGGCTGTGCTGAATGATTGCCACAGTGGAGCTTGTGGTGGTCATTTATCTGGGCTTGCTACAGCCCAAAAGATCTTGCGTGCTGGGTACTTTTGGCCTTCGATTTTCAAATATTGTATGGAGTCGGTCAAAAAGTGTCATCCGTGTCAAGTTTATACTCGAAAAATGCGTGCTCATCCAGCTCCGCTTTTTCCAGTCATTACTGTCGGTCCCTTTACAAAGTGGGGTATTGATTATACTACTTGTAACGCGCCTTCGGCTAAAGGTCACAAGTACATTATTGTAGCAGTAGACTACTTTACGAAGTGGGTCAAGGCTATGCCTACTTTTGGGAATGATGGTGAGACTGCAGCTCTTTTTCTTTTTAACTAGGTTATTGCTCGTTTTGGTATTCCTAGAGAGATTGTCACTGATCATGGCAGTCATTTTCAGAATAGCATGATGGCTGAGTTGGCTCTAAAATTAGGTTTCCGGCAGGAGCATTCATCTCCTTATTATCCTCAGGCCAATGGGCAAGTGGAATCCCTGAATAAATCCTTGAAGACAATTCTTCAAAGGAAAATCAATAAAGCTCGATCCAACTGGCATATCATGCTATATCTTGCACTTTGGGCATACAGGACGTCAGTGAAAACTGCAACTGGCTTTACTCCGTTTCAGCTAGTTTACGGGTTGGAATCTGTATTTCCCATTGAATGTGAGATTCCTTCTCTTAAGTTAGCTGTTGAGCTTCTTTCGGACACTTCTAGTCTTGAAGAATGTCTCCTTCATCTGGAACATCTTGATGAGCAGCGTCGGGATGCCGCCACGATGAATGAAGCGCATAAAAACCGAGTTAAAGTTCAGTACGATAAGGCGGTCAAATATAGGGTTTTTTCGGAAGGTGACCTTGTTTTGGTCTATGCCCAAGAAAAATATGCCCTGGGGGCAGGAAAGTTTAGGTCTATGTGGTATGGCCCTTTCATCGTTAAAAAATTCCTCAAAAAAGGAGCATATACCTTGGTTGATTTTGAAGGGAATGAGTTGCCGGAGCCCATAAATGGGCTCTATTTGAAAAAGTATTATGCTTAGGCTTCGGCCTGGCATTTTTCTTTTGTGTATAGTAGTTTTGCTTTGTACATATCTGGTTTTTTGATCTTTGATGGGATGGTGATGTTTTTGATCTGCTTTGGCAGGTTGTGTCGAATGTCATGAGTCATTTTGGTTTCGCCGATGGTGCTAGTAGATACACCCGGAACTTGGCTTCCGCGGCTTGGGTGCTTCATCATCCATCCGGTCAGCTGTTAATATCAAGAGGATTCTGCATTGGTCCTGCTTCCAATAATATAGCAGAATACACTGCAGTTATTTATCTACTCTCGGAGGCAATATCCTTGGGTGTTGATTCGTTGGTAGTTTTCTTGGACTCCCAATTGGTGGTGTCGCAGTTGAACAATACTTATCGGGTTCGAGATCCATTTTTACTCCGGCTGTTTTTGAGGGTACATTTGTTACAAATATCATTTCAATTTTTAACATTCATTCATATTCCTCGAGCTGACAATTGGATGGCAGACTCATTAGCTAATCAAGCAATTGCTTGGCATATTAATCATTCAATACATTAAATTTAATCATCGAAAACATCATGCATTTTTATACATTTGTCACATCACATCAAAAATCGATGTATATATATCATCAAAGTGTTTCAAAAAACTATACAAAATTTGGATCCATAATTCATACAAAATTAGGGCTTATGCCCGATCATGTTCAATATCAAAAAATATACAGTCATCTGGTAATCATATCTATTTACTCCTGTGGTCCTTGCCCACGATTCGTGTTCTGATAGAACACGATCGCCGTGTCAACTCGGTAGAATAATCATACCCAGTCATGGGGTACTCCTACCACCCGTCTCTGGATGGCCTCGAGTAGATCTTCCACTGCAGCGATAGGCACTTGGGGGGTTAAACCCTCCATGTTCCTCTATACAGCATGGAGAGTTCTATCTGAGTCTACTGTATCCGCTTCGCCTCTACGGCGCTTATGTCGTGGGTAACCCTCAGGTCAGACTGGTCCAATATCTGCATCATGGTCATCTTAATATTGTAAGTAATTTTGAATCCAATCAAAAACATGTTTCATTTTTTCACACATATTGAAAAAATTCAAAAAAAAAATCATATAATTAAAAAAATTGAAATCTTACCGACTATACCCCATGCCGTGCCAGGTGGAAGGACGAGGTCTAGATCGCCACGGAAATCCATCCCGGCATAGGGATAGTCCTCCACAGCGATGATTTTTTCTCCCCAACATTGGAAGAACTCTTCATCCTAGGTGGTTCGGGGAACTTCACTTCCCCCCAGTCTCTTCATCAGGTCTACCCATCGGGCAATTCTTGGGTCCCTTGGGCTGCTGATAGAAGAGATCACTTTGGGTCTCAGTCCAGGAATCTTCTCGAAGAAGAATTTCATCAATATTGTACCATATCCAAAAAAAAAATTCTTTGCTTTTCGGATGGAATTCAATTGTTGCTTCATGTTCATTAGTAGAGCTATGCACCAATCATATAAATGAGTTAAGCATTCCACAGCTATACTCATTTGAGTCCTGGATGCCTGGTGTAAGGAAGCAGATCCTGCTACCCTGCCAATGGTAAATAGGATAATTTTCATGTGCAAGTCTCTTAAATATTTGATAGCAATTTGAGTCCCAACTTTCTTGGACCCCTCTACGCAGTAGACATGGACATAATCTTCCACGGTTAGCCCTCCCAAAGGCTTGCCATGCAAATCTACTGGCTCCCCCCTCCGGGAGAGTCCAGTAATAAAATAGATGTCTTCCACCTTGATACGTATGGGCATTTGATCTATTATGAAGCAATCTTCTTCCGGTTCCCAATAATTCACAAGAATTTCGAGCAACCGGACATTACTCTTCATATTTGGCATTTTGAAAAATTTGAGCAATCCACAATTTCGGAGAATATTGAGCGATAATTGGTCCTGTATTACTTCATTGTCAATGGCACTATGCTCATGTTATCTCCAATATATATTCATCTTGCAAAAATTCAATAATTTGTCCATTAGAATCACGTTTTTTTCATTTCGGGTTGCGCATATGTGACTTTCTCTGTACACAGTCGCGTATATACGCGACTTGGTCAATATAAACCTGTGTATGCGCAGAACCGTAATTTAAAACAAATAATTCTACGATGAAATTTACAAATTTTAACACTATGAATGGACAAAATTGATAACAAAGATGGATTAAGAGCTTACCTAAAAAATTCGGCGAAGTTTGATGGTCGATTGCTCCTGTTTTGACGAAAGAGGCTTTTTCTCCAGAGCTCTTTTTCCCAATTCAGCAAGTAACAATGAACCAAATGTGAGGTAACTTGTGTATTTATGCCCAAAAATTGAAAATTTTCGCAAAAAAATTGTTATGCTTATTTTTTCAGTCTATCTTAAGCTGCATAACCCAGATGCTTGGAAGTGCCCAGATTGGTATATTTTCAGGTACATTTTGATGAAGTCGAGATTTTTTCTGGTTTTTGATCCATGACTTGCTGACCTGTCATGGCAGGTATATGATATTCACTGGCATATAGGTTATGGAATCCACTTTCCGTTGCATTTTGCATACTAGCCTCCATTCTGATCACTTGCCATAGGGTCAATCCCATTAGGTCATTAGTATTTCACCCATTTCACTCGCCGATTATTTAATCATGACTTGGTGGTAGAGCCTTCCTTTACATGGGCTTCCTAGTTAATTCCTCGCAAGCACTTGTTCCCCATGCTGCGTTTTATGTAGGCTGGGGAGTCCTCTTTAGTCCCGCTATGACTTATGTGTTGAAGCTTCATTATTTTTCTTCTCCACTATTATTTTTCTGACTATTACCCTAGAGGCTCCCTGGTGTTGTTGAGTTGTATTACTGCATTGCATATTGGCTGCTTGTTTATCCTGGCCTTTAGCTGGCTTCATTTTGGACTCGATGTTTAAGCCAAATTTTGACCTTGACTGTCTGTACAAGTTAACCATTGCATGCACTTAGCTATCGCTTACCCATGGATGGAACATTCCTCTGAGTATCGCTTACCAGTTTCCGCCACCTTGCATTGAGCATAGGATTGTTCCTATCCCAGGAACTAGTGCATATGTTTCTTGATACTCGTTCTATCCATTGTACCATAGCATTCTTTTATTATTTTTCAGGCTTATTATATGAAAAAGACAAAAAAATCAAATATAAAAAAAAGAGCGGGAATGGGATGTAACTTCGTAATTTGATGGCAGTACAGTATCAGTTTGTCGCCCTTGAACAAAGCACATACACTTATATATTTCCTTCATTTGGGATGGCTGTAGTTTTGACCTAGGTTCAGCCTTTGCCTTGTTTCACTGGTTAGTCCTCCCCCGGTTGGTTATCTCTTCCAATCATATCGAGAGTTTTTTTTTGCCTCCTGCATAATAGACTTATACAGTGTCACTCTTTACTGCCATGGTCATCACGAGTCGTGCTTTTGTTCAAGGGAAGTCTAACCAGAGTTGGCCATTCTGCGGTGTCTCTTGACTCATTATTCGGTCAGCCTTCCCGGTCTTGTCAGTATCTTGTTCTATCACATCAGATGTTTTGGTCTTCTGCTCGTGCTAGTTTGAGAAGGTCTCCATTGACTTCTTGCTGGCGGGTTTGTCTCTCATCGACTACGACACATTGCTCTGAGATTAAACCAAGAGCCGCACCCTGGCCCTATTTCCATCATTGATAGGTGACCTTGTGCTCAGCATTTGATCATCATTATGGGTCTTTGACTGAGTGGTTTCCCCTGTGTTCGACGTCAGCATACATTATCACACTTTGGATTCGTGCAGTACCTTGATTTCCATTTGACCCTATCGGTGGATTTCTCGCCTCTGTGTCAGCTTTCATTATTGGTTGGTTCAGAGGGTTTCTTCCGTGCGCTACCTTCATCTTGTGCACGTCGGAAACGTACTTCGGTTTTGGTTCCATCACTCTCCTTCGTCCGATTCCTTCCAAATCTTGGCCTGCGGGTTACACTCGCGCTGGACTGATATGGGATGCCTTAATGCCTTCCTTCCAGCAGATCTTTTCCCATCGACTCCGACTCATTGCTCTGGGAATAAGGTCTAGAGTCTTTTTGTCAGTACCTTAGGGTTTGCAGTCATCAGTGGCAGACTCTTCGCTATCGACAATGGGGATTCATCATTTCCTCCTGATTGGTAGATTCTTTCAAGTGTTCGACTTCAACTCATTCATTCGCACTTGTCAGATTGTACTGGGGCACCTTGACACTCATTATCATTATCGGTGGGTTGTCTCGCGTTGGTTAATGGGATACATCAATGCCCGGTAATCCAACGATTTCTCACATGGTCGACTTCAGCTCATTTATTCCCATTGTGTAGAATTGTTCCATAGTGATCGGTGAAGACCTCGGGTTGCATCAACATTTTTCGGTTCACTTTTGACAGTCCATTCAGTTTCTGCCAGTGATGTCGTCCACTCTTATATGTTGCAGTGTCAGTACAGCAGCATCCTATATGTTGGCTCCTAAGTTGCGTGATTTTACCATGTGTTCCACCCCTTATGATTTGGTACTTGGAGATTTAGTTACTTTTATGATCAGACATCCATTTTCAGCATCATTGATCAGCTTTCTATATGTGATACTTGGACATTGATTCCGACTTGTATTTCCGGGCCCTACTCAGATGATTCATTATGTATTTTCAGTTCAAATATACTTGTATACATTATGGATTCATCATGTACTTTCTATATGATATATTTTTGACTGAGCATGGGTATGCCTGCCTCAGCATGAGTTGACTCTTTGTTTTTTTTCATTGGTTTTTGGCAGGCTGAAATCTGGTGAAGTCCTCTCTCGTCCTTGCGAAGTTCTTTCTATGTGCATAATACATTTCGGCCATCATGTACCCCTTCTGACCTCATATATTAGGGGGCATATGTTATAGCATCATTTTTCACCCTCATGTGATTCATGATTGTCTCTTTGGCCTTGGGCACCCATTCCCACAGACTTGAACAAATTTCATAAAAAACAGTGTTTAAAATCCCATACGCGGGTATGCCCAGAATTTTCCGCGTGTATACGCGAGTCCATATATAATTTTCTGCGTATTCCATTAAAATCATTAAAAATATATATATATAATTCCCTATTTTCGGGCTGGGTTGATGGTTACTCCAGTAGTTCAACCACCTCAGCACGTGGCCAAATGTTTTCAACTGATTTGAAACTACTTTGAGGGAGCATAAAAGCCCCTCATGTGCATGGCCTAAGGGAGAGAGAAATCTATAGACATTATACTCTGTTGGAGCCCCAATTCAAGTCTGATTTCCCATGCCTCCTGCACTTTCCCAGATTTTTACAGGAAACCCTTGTTTCCTGGAGATGTTCATCAGTTTATATGTCATCTCGTGTGCACAAGTCTTGAAAGTATCCTAGCGAGGCAAGGGCGGGACAGATCTGTACGACGGTTTGTTCGAAGATCATGGAAGGATTCAGGTGATCTCTCCACTTTTTATTACTATACATGCTGTTCGTAATGAAAAAGAACCATCTTGTTCCCGAATTCACGTGTTAATATCTGCTTGCATATCTGAAAAGATTGTTATTTAAGCATTTATTATTGTTTATATGATGTTTCACATGGATTTCACTGACATTTAGGATAGATATATGTTGTACAACTAGATTTCCGTGCACGTTTCTTCTTGGTTTTCAGGTTGAAGAGGAAGAAGGGTTGCTAGGTGTTTGGACCCCACGGGATCTACATCAAACGTAGGATTACGGGTGAGTTCTACTATCGATGTTATCTAGTTTTTAGCGTACAAGTGTGGTTGTGTGAATCCTTCTTGAATAGCATGCTCTCATCTGTGGAAGTTTTGACCCAAAAAACCTCTATGGAGTTATTTCCCGAAACAACAGAAGCTTAGCTAAAATATTAGATAAGGTCCAAATTAAAAAAAGAAGGGAATGAAACCTCACTCTTTCATCATGGTTTGATCAAGTTGTTGGTATTAGAGGAGTTTAAAAGATTAGGTAGAGACTGGTCATCTTTTCTATTCATCAGTGGTTTTGAAGTAGTTGTTATCACTCCTAAAAGAACTCCCAAACCTATAGATATCCCATCACCTTCAGTGGCAGAGAAAGTTGAGCCAGTGATCATGGAGACAGAGTATTTGTAGAAGGTTGATACACCCAAAGCTACTCTTGCAAAACAAAAGCCAAAAGTGAGAAAACAGGGCATCAAGAGGGTTACAAGGAGCCAAAAAGTGGCTAAGGGTAGCTTAGAGGACATTTTTCATGCTATTGATATTGAAGAAACTGCCATAGTCCAAGCTGCAGACATAGATGAGGGAGGAAGGCAGCTCAAGAAAGCGAAAACAGCTAAAAAGTTAGAGTTTTCAGGTGAAGATGCAGGATTCATGTTTCAAGCTAGAGAACCAATGACAAGACATGCCAGAAAGGTCTTAGAAAGCAACAAAGAGGCTCAAAAGTTCATTGAAACTATTCAGCCACCACCAAGCATAATAGACTTATACTCACCTACAAAAGAAGAGTTAGTCATTAAACAAAGGAAGGGTAAAGAGAAAATCATTGAAAAAATAGAGATTGAAGTCCTTAAGGAGCTGTTGAAGCTGGAAAATGATGAAATATAAGTCTTGAAGAAAGAGGCAAGGAAGCATAAGGTTCAGAAGGTACAGTTTGAGAAAATGAAATAAATTTGGGAAGAACAGGTCATAAGTGTGTCAAAGTGCTTGGAAAACACACAAAAAATGATAAAATGGACTCAACCATTGAGAGGAGAGGTGAAACATATCAGAAAAACGAACTTGCATCTGCAATCTAAAAATTGGACACTGAAGGACCAAGTCAAAGACCTTCAAGAGGAATTAGAACTGATTCATGAAGAGCTGGAAAAGAATGGTTTGAAGATGACTGTGGTTGAGGAGCCAATAGCTCAACTGATCATTAATGAAGAGGAAACACCACAGGGGTCCTAAGTTGATATCAAATATGTTTTAGAAGGTTCATGGAATTTTGAAGATCAATTTTTTATAGCTGGAGGTCACTTTTTAGAGATAATGTTGAAATCTGGAAATTCTGCACTTTTTCACAGTTTCATAGCATTTCCTAGGCTTAAAGATAGGAAAATGCTATGAAAAAACCTGTAGCAGCTTTTTTACCTATAAAGTCACCTTTTTCAGTTATTAAGGAGTGATTTTGATGATGGTGATGTTTCATGACTAGGTTGATACCATGGAACAACGAAAGAGCATATTTTTTGGGTGTAGAAGCTTCTTTTTCAATGCTACGAAAGCTCACTACGAAACCGTCCTGTTTTCGTAGTGAGCTACTTTTGAAGGTTTTGGAGCATCTTAATGGTAGTTTTGGATAGCTAGACTCCTCCAACATGTCAGGGGACCTTAACATCAAATATTTATGACTAGAAGGAAATTCTTTGGAGACAGATCATTAGCCAAAGATCTCGTCGAAGATAAGGGTTATGCATTCCTGAAAAATAGGGTTTTGTTCCACATGTCTAGGAGGGATTTTAATATGTAAAGTGGTGATCAACTATGTCATAGCCTTTTCAAGAATTTGATGCTCATTTTGTAACTATTTCATAAGATAAGGTAGAGTGATGTAATAAATAAGAGTTTGAGTCCTATTAGGAAATGTCTTCTTTAAGGTATAGCTATCAGTTTCTTGTTAGAAGACATGTTTTTCAGTTATGTGATGTGTCATAGGAATAATTCGATGAATCTAGCCATCAGGTAGATCATCCTTGCTATAAGAATGTATATTTAAAGGCAATTCATCGAAGTAGTAAAGGGTTGGAGATTTTTTGCACCAAATTGTTGCTTTATGTATTTAAATTTGACTTATATCAGTAATACACAGTGACTTTCTTCTTGACAGACCTGAGATTCTCATGGGGTTTTTAATGTCTTATTTATCTACATATTATGTTGTACTACTTGCAGTAGATTCCATTTATATTACTCATAATTCATAAATCTATGTTTTTACTTCCTTTAGTAATGAAATGACTATGTTTTCCTATGTTTTATGAGTGAATTGCCTTTGTTAAAGACCGCTATCTGCCTCAGCTTCCATGTCAAGGAACCTTGTCACTGAAAATACTGATTGTTGACTCCATAAGCCCAATGGTAGCAAGCTTGCATTCTTTCAACCTTCAATAATAAAAATAAGATACAAATTATATAGAGTTAGCCATATTTTACCATCATTATTCAATATCATAAAACCCCTTTGAGAGAGCCCTCTTAGACTGAAGAGGCTAAGGTTCAGTCAAAATTTGGTTTGAAATAGTTACATTGAGTTGTTTAATCAACAACCAATCAAGTACAATTTTGTGATAACACGTTGGATGAATCATTTGATTCCTCATCCAAGGAGTACCCATGCTACATACTTTGGATGGACCCCTCTACACGAAAAATGAGAAATACATGAAAAACATGATTGCAATCATGTTTTTTCATGTACTTCTCATTTTTCATGTATAGGGGCCCATCGAAAGTATGCAACATGGGTACTCCTTGGATGAGGAATTAAAATCTGCATCCAACAAGTACTCCCACTCGAAATTTGAGTAAAACCTTAGGTAGATAACTTGAAAATACGAGTTGAAAAAGTAGTTTTATTATTTTATTATTTTTTAATATTTTTACTTTTTTACTCCAAAAATGGTGAATCATCCCCCATGGTCTAAAGTATCATCTTGAATCCTATTTGTTCTTATAAAGTTTATTTTTGATGTAATTTTTTCTTAGGAGGCCCATTTTAGACCTCAAAATTCCCCTAATGGTTGGTCTCTTTTAGGATGGCAGTATTAATTTTATTTTGGAGGCTCACTCACTTTTTCCTTCTGTGAAAGTACCTTATATACATTACAATTATTTGCCTCACAGTGTCAACTTACTTGGTTGTTTCAAATATTTTTTGTATAATCTCTTATGTTGTTGGTTGTAGCCAAGGAAATTTCTTAAAGATAATGGGAACCAGACTTATTTCATATTTGGGGATCCTACTCCAAACAATGCGAGGTCTAATTGAGACTTCATATTGGGGAGACCCCCATGGTTAACAGTTTTCAACATCATCAACAATTGGCTCTAGAAGGAGGGAAAGATGATAAGTTGAGCTTGTTGATTATGTTTTGAATCTCTTGTCTTGAATGGATCATTCCCAAATCATACTCCTGTTAGTCATCAGTATTTTTTCTATTTTTGTAATATTCCCAAATTGGGAAACTCAACAATACATCAATGAAAAATGTATTTTTCAGAAATATAAGCATTAACAGAAAAATGCAACCATGGATCCATTATATATGACATTATAGAAACCAAATATAAAAGGAAATCATAAACAAATCATTATAGCCCAGTTAAACATGCCTCCCATGCTCAAAACAGCACAAAAACACTAAAACCCCAAGACTACTGCAACACAGAAATTACTGCGTAAAATAACAGCATATTTTATTAAGGGTTATACTCAGAAGTATGAGAGACAAAATCTATCTACTTATATATTAATCAATGAGGGCCAAAAATAGAGATCTAGCCTCTTTTACAGAAATCCAAGATGACCTGGAAAGGGTTTCTTGATAAATATGAAACATAAGAAGCATCTATTGTAGATATATGGCTGAATCACATTGTATGGTTGAAGTTCTGCATAATGATGGCTGATCATGCAAAGAAATGGTTGTAACTCCTCCTACCAACTTTCCAGGAAGAAGAATGAACCTCCTTCAAGGAAACTAGCTCAAAATACAAGGGATTAAACCCCTCCACTGCAACACCTTAATAAATAACGTAGTTTCTACAAGGGACTGCAATGTTGCTGAAGGTGTCTGCTTGGCGTAACACCAAGTAGTGGAAAATATAGCACAAAATTCTCTTCTCAGATTTCTTAAACGAGATCTCCAAGCAAGAGTGGGGAATTCCCACATGAGAAAACCCTTGCACTAAATAGTGCAACAAAATTAGCTAAACAACCAAAGGATGCAGAGAAGTCTAAACAGACCACATAAAAGATATAATCTTCAATAATGCCCATATGGCTTCCATTCTGTCCATCATATAGTTTATGAGCTTCCTCACCAAGGGTCCCACCCAATTATGAGGTTGCTTCTATGCAAAGACTCCTCCACCAAGATTACGTTGTCTCCATTAGTCTCACTCATCTTTTTACAATGTTGTTTGATTTAGTCAACCATGACTTAGTCTCCATGCATTGTCTACATTTACACCCAAGGTGTCTTCATTTTGACTAGCTAGATTGATCTTTATTCACACTAAGTTGTCTTTATTTATGATCCACTCCTCATATAATAATGCTGTTGACTTGGTCAAACTTGACTTTGTCCACAAATTTTAGATCTTGTTCACAAATGAGGATGTTTGATATAGTTATTAACATGATCCCTTTTCACATTTGAGGGATTTTATGCCTACTTAAGCAACTTATGAGCCTCCTTTCCCATTTATTCATTGAACTAGATATTACAAGAAAAATTAATATTCCTATTAGCCGCATGCTAATTTAGGAATATTACAGTCTTCCCCTACCAAATGGTGCCTGTCCTCAAGCAACTACAAGGGTGCTGCAAAATCTCCCCTCCTCCTCTTGAGGCCTCCACATCCAATAGTCTCCACCATTGCTTCAGATATTCTGCAACAATTATGTCTCTCAATGGTTCCTCCCAAGTGTGTAAGTTTGCATTTGGTGGATAAACCAAATGGATCTCATCATGAAAGAATGGAAGGTATATATGGAAACCTTCTTGTTAATCAATGGCTTCCCAAGATAGAAGTGATGACAATCATGGGGAACTTCATTACCAATGGAAGGCTCCCATCTCCATGCTATCATCCAAATGAAATGAATCACCTCCCAGCTTGGTAATTCATAGAAAAGCTCCTCCCAAATGCTCATGAGAGGCATGTCCAAGTGCTCTAAATAGTCATATGGCCCACCTCATAAAGAAACAAGTGATCTAACATAGTGTCCATATAGTCTCCCATGTTCCCCTTGAAACATGTAGTGCAAAAAGTGTGGGAAATTTCTTCCCCCAAGGACACATCCACCCAATGTGTCTCTCCTCCAACCATGTTCCCAATAAAGATAAGAACATTTTCAGCATATGGAATCATAATTAAAGTCATGCTAGCTGCCATATGTAATAAGGGAGAAGGAAAATGGTCCCTCATGTGAAACCAACACATTTTTACTCCTAACTGCGATAAGATATTATACAACAAGTATTCTTTCCACCACTTGTTTGCTATCCCATCCTTCCTGTATGCTCGAAGAAGGTGTATGATAGTTGGTGCTAATGAAGCACACCATGAAGAATACGACATCTCCCCAAAATCTCTTAGGGAATGTTCAACATCTCCATTGCTCATGGCTTCAAGAAGCCCATGAAGCCCATAAGAAAAAGTGCCCCCTCTTGGATCAAAGCCCTGTACATGAGTGTTAAGAAAATGAAAGTATATAGTAAATACACAATGATGTTCATGAATACAATTCTTACGATAAACTTGTTTTGAATCAGTGAGGTAGATCATGGATGATCTCCTTCTTACACCCAATGAATAAGGAGGTGGCAATGATAACTCTTCCCAAGAGCCATGTTCCTCCTAAACCAACAAATAATCCATGCACTTTCTCATGTGATAGTGCACCTCCTTTTTGAAATATTCCCACATGAATCCCTCCAAGATAGCATGGTATGCTCTAATGAAATTAGAGGGTTTAGATAGCAAGATCTCATAGACTGCATTAAGTAATTACTCTTTGAGCTTGGATTCTTTAGTCAAATAGATTTGATCATGAGAATAAATGACTCCATCAACTACCTTATACCTCCTATCCATCACTTTCACATCAAGAACCTTACATGTGAAGAGGTTCTTGGAATATTCCATCAAGAGTTGGGACTCCCAATATGGATCTAGGCTTCCCAACAATGACAGCGCTATAGAAATCTGAAATGTAGCCCCTGTCATAACATGGCTCTCCTCTTTGACATGCTTGATGCCAAAGTCACATGTTGGAGTACTATCAGCTTCCTTTTGCTGCCTCTCTTGTAGCTGATCTTTCTTAAGAAAAGATTGAAGTAGATGGAAGTCAACTTCTCCTTGAAAAGTTTTTTCCTGCCAAAACTTCCTTAATTTGGCCCATGCATGCAAGAGTGTTGATATCCTCTTGTCATGTTCAGAAATATTCTTTGTGTGTGAGAATGTCATTGGATGCCCCAAAGATATGGAGTGGCCCTTTGAAATCATATCCATGTCATCATAGACTTATTAATCCTCTCTTTCCAGTGCAAGTAGCTGAGTGGGATATAGAAATATCCATTTCAGAAAGTTTCTCACCTATCCTTTGATCCCATAAAAAATTCTCTGCGTTGTGCTACCTTCTCCCAAGGCTCCCTCCTTAGCCAAATATGTAAATACTATCCATAGTTGAGAGAACACTTTATTATTCTTCCAATCAGGGGTTCTCCCTGGTGGAATTCCTCCATGCAAAGAGACATCAAGGCATAGAGCCGGATGCATATGTGTATGGACTGATTTGTCCTTGCCTTCATTTCCCAAATCCTCCTGACTCCTTTGTACATAAAAATTATGAAATAGAGAGGGGTGCATACTCCTCATCATATGATTCTTGCCCTCCCCTTCATCTTCTTCTATCTTCAAGATCTCACCATTTGATAATGATGGCACATGCTTCACATGGATTGTGCCATGATATCTACATGTGAGATTATTTGGAACTCCTTGCAAGAGTGGAAGAGTTTCTTTCCTTGGAGCCAATGCTCCCTCTTCCTCTTCACGAGGTACTAGTTGTGCTCTTGATATGACTGCGTTGTTATCTCCAGCCTTCTCTTCCTCCTCATCAATAGTTGAAAATGCCTCATCATCAATAAGAGACCTTTGATCTAGGTCTTCCCTTGAAAGAGGAATCTCCATGTCTTTCTCTTGAGAATAAAACCCATCATGCAATGGGTATCTTGCCCTTGGCAAAGTATCAAACAATTTTTCTTCCCCTTTAATGTTTTTCTGAAATGGAGCTGAGTTTTTGGATCCTTCCAACCCATGCAAAAGTTTTGTTTGTTTTGGCTTGATAGACTCCATAGAAGGTGTTTCATAAAAAATTTCATCAAACCTTTCCACTACTCTTCTAATGAACTTTTCATAAGTAGATGTATTTGCATTCTTTAAGGAAAAAGATTCAAATAAACACCAAGAATAAGCCTTACCCTCAATATGTAGCACTGCTACTTTGATGGCTTCATTTTCCGAAACTTGATGTTGTTGCACATAGGTGTCTAGCTCCTTCACCCAAACCCTAGCTGGACATTTAGGTGATCCATCAAAAGTAGACAGAAATAATATACCCACACCAACTACTTGCTCCTTATAATGTTCCCAAATTTTGCAACTAATGGGAATATAAAATTTTATTTTTAGTTTGCCTAACTCATGAATAAAAGTGTAAAGGAGGAACTCTAAAACTCCAAAACACCAAAATAAATCAATGCCCAATGTGAACAGAGTCAAATCAGGGCTTGCTTCATAAAATCCACTTGTATGTAAAACAGGTTCAAGTTGTTTGAATGGGTCAACAGGACCAAATCATAACGCAGTCCAGATACAATGAACCTCCTAGATGATCAGCGCAGTCCTATGAGGAGGTCCTCCATGTGAAAGGGGACAAATGAATGAAGATGGTTTAGGGTTTTGCAAACCCTAATCTTATATAAGGAAGGGAAAGACTCAAGGAAAAGGTTTTTGAGAAGATTATTATTCTTGAGATTCATTCTCTAGATGTTTAGCAAGAGAATAGAGGGGGTTTCCTGTTTAGGAATCCTCCCTCCTTCCTTGAGGGTCTCTTGGAGGATATTGTGCTGTATTGGTCCACTATCGGGCATTGGCCAAGCTTCACCTTCCTGGGAAATGCAAATCCTACTTAGGGTTTCATTTTTTAGAGAGCTGCATCAAGTGGAATTATATCTATTCAGAACTGAAGGTTTCTATTGCATCATCTCAGTGGTGGAGTCATCTAAATCACTGGCAGGAGTGCAATAGCTGTTTGGGGCTTCATATTATTATCTTGGCATAAGGCCAAAGTGTGTTCCACTTCATATTTGCAGTCCCTTGAGGAAACTATGTCATTTTTCAGGCAGAGTTGTAGTGTACATTTTATATCAGTTTGGAGGAGAGATCTTCGGTGAAAGGACTCCTTTCCTTCACTGTGGTGATCCATGGATTGGCCAACCAATCCATATTCCATTTCAGATCTGATCTTCTGTGTGACATATTCTTCAGAAATTTCTAAATTTTACTGTAGATCCATGGTGTAGATCTTAGATATATTCAGTGTTCTTCATTTTATGCTGAGATCCCTAAGGGGAATGTACTAAAAAGCCAATTTTGGATAAAGATCCCATTCAGATCTATATTTTTGTACTATTATTTGTTATAGATCTAAAACATAATAAAATTCTGCTTCAGATTCCTGTAAGTTACATTTTCTGGTTCATCTTGCAATACCTTTTGTTATAGTGCTGGGTTTTGAGGCATTTCTTCATGTAATTTACTGTATTTCTCATGTAAAGTGCTACAACCATGTCTTAGATGTGTTTCACTGATATTAATACTCCATATTCACTAAACCCTTCAGAAAATTACGCTCTGTGCTTTAGCAAATTTCTGCATACTCCAGGTCATGGGAAATCAAGGGTTTCCAGCCTAGTTAGGAAAGGAGGAACTGTTTAACATAGAAAAACGCATTTTTTTTTGCTGAAATTTTGACATGGGAGTCCCTCATAACCATAGCTATCATATCCAACTACTTTCCCACCTTATTTTTACACATATCTCTAAATGCATTCGTTTTAGGACCTAAATCATCACTTTTCCCCACCTTTTGGTCTATAAAACACTGCATAAAGTTTTTGCTGCATATTTTATGGGAGATTAAGTGATTTGACATCTGTTATAAGGAATATTTTTTTAGCTCGACATTGGTAATAACTCATATTATTCCCAATAGTGTAGTTGTTCCAATTTTGGAACGTTACACTCCTTGTGCTCCTTTCCTCCTTGATTTTGAAAAAAATTTGGAAGTTCAAGTGATATTTGAACCCCTTAGATTGAGCTTCATACTCTTGCAAATAATCAACAAGAGTCTCCTTCTTTAGCACTTCTTCTTTCTCCATCTCATTTGTCATGAACATATGGCTGGTAGAGATTTTTAAATATGATGGTGTGGATGAATAATCACACACATAATATGAGAAATTAGATCTTTCCTCATGTATATATATTTTTGAGGGATATCCATGTTTTTCCCTCCTCATTTCTTTGATGTCTTTTCTGATGCCATGCAAAGTGTGTAGAAGAAGCTTTGAGAACTTCTTCCCTCCAGACAATAAGGGTTTGCCTTGATCCCTTTTGCAGATCCTCTCCTTCTCATGAGAATACTCCATAATGGTTGTAGTACACAAGTTGAGCTAGGATTAGAGCTCTGATACCACTATAATATTCCCCAATGGGGAAACTCAGAAATACATCAATGAAAAATGCATTTTTCAGAAATATAAGCATTAACAGAAAAATTAAGCCCATGGATCCATTATATCTGACATTATAGAAACCAAATTTGAAAGGAATTTAGAAACAAATCATTATAGCCTAGTTAAACAGGCCTCCCATGCTCAAAAAAACCTAAAAACACTGAAACCCCAAGACTACTACAACACAAAAATTACTGCATAAACTGACAGTGAAGTTTATTTAGGGTTATACTCAGAAATATGAGAGAAAAAATATACCTTCTTATATATTAATTAATGAGGCCCAAAAATAGAGATCTAGCCTCTTTTACAGAAATCCAAGATGACCCGACAAGGGTTTCTTGATAAATATGAAACATAAGAAGCATCTGCTACAGATCTATGGCTGAATCACACTGTATTGCTGAAGCTCTGCATAATTATGGCTGATCATGCAAAGAAATGGTTGTAGCTCCTCCTACTAGCTTTCTGGGAAGAAGAATGAACCTCCTTCAAGGAAACTAGCTCAAAACACAAGGGATTAAACCCCTCCACTGCAACACCTTAGGAAATAACGTAGTTTCTACAAGGGACTGCACTGTTGCTGAAGGTGACTGCTTGGCCTAACACCAGGTAGTGGAAAATATAGCACAAAATTCTCTTCCCATATTTCTTAAACAAGATCTCCAAGCAAGAGTGGGGAATTCCTACATGAGAAAAACCTTGTACTAAACAGTGCAGCAAACTTAGCTAAAGAGCCAAAGGATGCAGAGAAGTCTAAACAGAACACATACAAAAAATAATCTTCAATCATGCCCATATGGCTACCATTCCCTCCATTATATAGTTGATGAGCTTCCTCACCAAGGGTCCCACCCAATTATGAGGTTGCTTCTATGCAAAGACTCCTCTACCAAGATTACACTGTCTCCATTAGTCCCACTCATATTTTTACAGTGTTGTTTGATTTAGTCAACCATGACTTAGTATCCATGCATTGTCTCCATTTAAACACAAGGTGTCTTCATTTTGACTAGCTAGATTGATCTTTATTCACACTAAGTTGTCTTTATTTATGATCCACTCCTCATATAATAATGTTGTTGACTTGGTCAAACTTGACTTTTTCCACACATTTTAGATCTTGTTCACACATGAGGATGTTTGATATAGTTATTAACATGATCCCTTTTCACATTTGAGGGATTATATGCCTACTTAAGCAACTTATGAGCCTCCTTTCCCATTTATTCATCGAACTAGATATTACAAGAAAAATTAATATTCCTATTAGCTGCATGCTAATTTAGGAATATTACAATTTTGTAGATAACTAAATACTTGTCCTAGATTTCTAAAAAACAAAATTCATGAATATTGTGAGTTTTAGAAATCTCACTACCTTCATTATCCTAGGATATTTTTTTCACTATTTCACTACTCTATCATGTCATGGTTAGCCTATCACTCCTAGAAGACCCCTCATAATCTCATGACACTCATATCTATCCCATTTTCACACCCATGACCTCAGCACTCTGTTTGCCTACCTATAACCCTTCTGCTTCCACCTAGGATTTCCAAGTAGCCTAACTCTTTCCCCTATTCACCAAATGCCTCAAGCATTGGTGGTCTCAAACTAGCTCTCTTGGCTCTTTAGATAATTAAAAATCAGTAGTTTTGGGTCTACAATACATAAATTTTGTCAAAAGCTCTATTTTACACCTATAGACCCCAAGTCAAGTTTTCAGCCAATAAGAGGCCATCTCCTCACTAAAGGACATCCACAGTGAAGAAGAAGAAGCATGCCTAAGTTCCAAGAGAATTAGGGTTTTAAGGACTAATTGGCTAAATAGTGTTGCCAAGCAAGAAGCCAATGAAAAGGACCACAAAGACAGAACCACATCAACACAACCAAGCATAAATTGAAGATTTTTAGAAGTTATAAATGAAGAAGGGAAAAGGGTGAGGTGAACTGAATAGAAATGAATGAACTTGAAAGGGCTATATAGAACTTAGAAGACAACACTAATGATTTTTCCCTAACAGCCCTAAAACCTAAAGTTTTGGTAAGATAGGAAAAGAGGGTGAAATGAAGGCTATGGACCTCCATGATGACAGCAGGCAGAAGGTTTGAAGAAGAATTCAGAAGGTGACTTCCATGGTTTTCCAAGGTAACAATGCTTCACTACCTCAAAGGAAAATAATGTAAAGAGTATCAGAGTGAGAGAGATCAAGTATTCAAGTGCAGTCAACTGCTATCAAATGGTCAAAAGAATCAAAGCCTAGGGTTGAGGTTAAAAATAGGATACCAAACTGATATTGAGGTCACTGTTATGAAAGTGTTAAACACCAGAAAATCAGACAGAGCTAAAAATCAGTATGTCATAGGCACCTGCAAAGAAAAATAGAAGTGGCCAAAGGGAGGTGGCATGCCTGAGTGTGAAGGTCATTTGGTTGGTCAAAACTAATTGTATCATGCCTAAAAGAAATAAGAAATATGAAAATAGGTTTATCAGTCACCCATCAAGCAAAGGGAAGTCTGATCTCCAAGGAAAGGGCAGAGAGGTTTTTTAAAGGGTGTTGGCACCATGCAAATCCCTAAAAAATTGTGAAAATGATCAAAGACAGAAACAAACCAAAACACAGTGAAATATGGTGACTCAAACAACAATCTACAAAACAAGATTTGAAGGCATCCATAGGCCAAAGGAAGTCAGAGTTCACTCTGTCAGAAAGCTGAGGACCAATAAATAAAATTATTAGGAGGAAAAGGCACCATTTTTGTGTTTTAAAGTCACCCCCTGTAAAAAAGTAAGAAGAATATCGGTAAAATAATAGAAAGGTTGAGAAACATAAAAAGTGGGTTTGGAAAAGACAAATTGTTTGCCTAAGGTTATAAGAGTTCAATTCACTTTTCAATTAGCTCATTATGCATTTGAGGAGAGAAAAAAACCCTCCAAGGAAGAAATTTATAAGTTCTTGACAGTTTCTGGGCAAGGTCGTTGGCGCTGCGCTCAAGACCCGCCACTATGCTCACAGGACCCAGCGCTGCATGTATAGAGGTCTCCACAGTGAATTTTTTGCCTTGCACTGCGCATATAGTAGGAGGCGATGCGCTTACAGCTCGGCGCTACGCACAAGAAAATCCGACATGCCCAGGTCCGGCGCTGCGCACAGAGGGCGACCCGACAGGAATAGCACTACGCCTAGGGGCCATCAGGCCTGCACGAGACGTGCAGTGCTATGCCCAAAGCACCTGACTCGCCCAGTTTCCTGCCCAGCACTACGCTTATGCCAAAATCCTCCAACTTGCAAATAATTTGCCAAAGGTTTAAGAAAAGCAACTCCACCTTGCCTTCAAGACCTGCAAGCAAGGTTAGAATGATAAAAAGGAGGTAGCAATGAACAGTCAAGTAAAAGTGGGGGTGAAGATGACCATGGGTCAAGCCCAAATGAGGATAAAGGTGAATGATTAATTAATTCAACAAGAGGTAGGAGACATGGAAATAAAGCAGGGTAATGGCAGTGAAAACAATGATGACATCAATAGTAAGAATGGGTCAAGCCAAGGTAAGCAAGGAAATCAGAGGTAAGGCAGAAGACATGAAGATTGATGATGAAAAAGAGGTAAGTGATGAAGAAAGCAGCAGCCACATTAAGAATGGTGAGGATTAAGGTGATAAGGATAGCATGGGCACAAATGAGACAGGTAACCAACAAACAGAGGATGATCTTACAGAAAATGAAGAACAAACTAAGAGCCCTAGAGACAGTCAAAACAATGAAAATCTTGGTCAAAAAAGAGATAAAATAAAAGATGAAGAGGGCCATTCAAATGAATATGATGAGCACAAACATATGAAGAAGGTAAAAAGAGACCTTGGCCTACACACTATGCCTTGAAAAACAAGCTCACTAATGCCAAACTCAAAGAGGCCCTCATTAAAGTTAAAAAACACTAAAAAGAGGAAAAGGCCAAGTAAACCTTGAAATATTGCCTGAAAATTTTCTACAGGCTTCTTAAACCCCATGAGGCACACATCCACCCTATTTGAGGGAATTTTGACAATTTTTGGTTTTTTGAGAATTTGGAGGCCTATAAGCGCAGCACCCCTAGCGCTACGATTTTTCATTAGGCATCCTCAGAGGGAGAACTTTACATTTTTGGATTTCTCATGCATACTACACTATGCTCACCAAATTTCAGAGCATTTGAAGCATTTTTTACCCCTCAAAAGGTCAAAAAACACCTCATTTTCTACCTTTCTGCCTCATTTTCTGGTTTGGTGCTGCACTCAGAGCAATGTTGGGAATTTAAATTTTTGGACAGGTTACAGGGGATCAATCAGAAAAACAAAGGAATATTTGGAAATTAGACTCAACAATATTTCCAACAGGCCATCATGGAGAAAAATCCGACGTCAGGAAGGTCACCAAAACTCGACTGCAATTGAGCCTATTTTATGCCTGTCAAGGCACTGCACTTATAGACAACACTGTGTGTTTTTGGCCAAAAGTCAACGAAACACACTCATTTATTGCAAACTGATATTTTAGTGTTTTTTGAGGCAAATCATTCTATAATTAGATGCTAGAAGTTATTTTGGCATTTATTTCATGGAATATTTTGTGCCTTGGGCCTTGCATGGTCTCTTGGGCATTTATGACATTTATGAGTGATTTTGACATTTTCCAACCCTATATAGGGTTTTTTCCCTCCTTTTCTAGATAAACATAGCATGAGGGTTTCAATTTAAATGTTGGAATTTGATGACTCTTTGGAGCAATACATAGTCTTTTGGAGGTTGAAGAGAAATTGGTGTTTTGGAGTTTTTAAATGGCTTGTTTTGCTTGTTGATGGAGGAGGCTTGCTTGCAGGATCCCTGAGCTTGGTTAATGGTGAAGTTCTTCTATTTCAGTTATTTTTTTCTCATGTTTCATTATGTTTCCATATTTATATGTTGCAATAGAACAAGGGATTTAGACTAAGAAATGTTCTTCAAAGGAACCTTAGCTCCGTTTGTTCTTTATTGCCTTTATGTTTTCTTCTGCTAGGAAATTTTAGAGAATTCTTAATTTCTCTCTAGACCCCATAATATTGTTTATTTCATGAATGGTTTAATACAATAGGTATCAAATATGGTTTATGGCTAACCCTGTTGAAAATGCAGCAAGATGATGGAGCTTAGTGAAATGAAGTCGCCTTCACTAAGTGGGCCCGTAGGCAAATTATGGCACAAAGTCTATTTTTAGACTATGTCTATTTTTAGACATATGGAGCATGGTCTGGGGATTGCAGTATGTTATTCTTGGAGTATTGGTAATGTTGGTAAAAATATATGGACCTCTATTTTTTGGACCTATAGGTCGAAGTCTATTTTTAGACTGCCTCTCCTTAAAATAGGGAAGTCAAATATTATTTACCCTTAATAATATTTGGACTCTAAACTTCAGTTTACTCTCTTGGAGCACTTCAGTTCGAGCCTTAGAAGTGGCTCATGCATCTGACAGAGGAATTACGCTATTCCTAGGGGTTTGGTGAGCTCATGCATGGTTGACTTCAGTTAGGACTTCAGTGGCAGAAGTTTGGTGGAGTTAATGAGACAACTAGTGGAGTTGTGTTCGGTTTAACTTAGTTGAACTGGTTGAGATTAGTTTAACTAGCTAATCAATTAGTTATGAGTGGAGTGAATTAAATATTATTTAATTCATTAATTAGTAACTCATTATTCAACTCAAGAACACATCAGTTCACTACAGTGCATGATCAGTTCAGTGGAGACCAGTGAAAGAGGTAGATGAAAGGGTGGAGTTAGCCATCAGTGGCGACATCAGTTGTGCATGAGATTTGCACCACACTTGGAGGAATTGCCCATGATGATTGCGCTGTCAAGCCAAGGAGATTCGAACCTTGGATCTCTATATAGACAGGCCTGGATTGCGCAATAGAGGAAAGGCAATTGGCGGTGAGTTTTGAACCAGTAACCTGTTCAAAACTGAGCTAGTTTGTGTGTAACTTTATGAGAAAGTACTGAGTACTTGTGAGGAGTATTGTACCGAGTTTGTTACATGATTTCTCCATTATAATATACACAATAGCTGCGGGGTTTTCAGCTATAAGCTTTCCCCATACATACTGTGTTAATGTGTATGATGATTTGATGTGTTATCGCTTGATTTTATTTCCGCATGTTTGATGATCCGAGTGGAAGAGATTATGTGTTGCATATAAATTCGAATTGTATGTGATCAGGATAGTCTCGGTGGATAATTAATCATTATTCAGCAAATTTCTACATGGCATCGGAGCTATTGAAGCAGAGATTGATCATCACAGTGATTACAAACTTATTTCGGTAGACAGAGTCTGCATGCGGGCCAGGTAGCCTCCGGATTCATCTTTCTTCGGAAAGTGAAAGGTCTGGTAAATGCCCCTTGCAGTCAATCTCCGTGCTAGAAATAATTTGTTCTCACAGATCTAGAGCGGTTGAGCTTTGAGGTGGAATTTGAAATTTTGCAGCAGTTTTGTTTTCTTGGTGCCAGTGTTGAAAATGTCTTTCAACGGTTTGCGACTCAAATATGCTCTTGAAGGCAGTTCGAATTATGTTGCATGGAAGGATCGCATGGAAGCAGTATTAGAAGATAATGGTCTGAAGGAGTTCGTAGATACGGATGTCCAAAAGCCCACTGATCCTGCTGAAGTCGAAGTATGGCAAAAGAAGATGGTGAAATGTCGAAGGATCCTGTTGGAGGGCGTCAAGGATCATATTGTATCCAGCCTGCATGGAAAGGTTTCTCCATTTCTAATGTGGAAAGCTTTGACGGATCTATTCCAGAGTAAGAGTGACCAAAGGAAGCTGGCGCTCAAAGATAAGCTCAGGAACATCAAGATGGAGAAAGGCGACAGTATCGCCAAATACCTCACGAAGTTCACTCAATGCAGAGATGAGCCGGGAAGTGTGGGGGTGACTGTCGAAGACGAGGACATGGTCGACCTGGCTCTCCTTGGTCTTCTGAAGGCTTGGCACTCATATCAAGATAGTGTCAATGGTCGGGAGAAGATGCCGGGATGGGAGCGCCTTTGGGCAGATCTCATGCAGGAGGAGATAAGGAGGACTACTCGTGATGGATCTTCATCAAAGGGAGCTGATGAAGAAAATTGCACTTTGGTTGCCAAAGCAAAGAAGGGGAAGGGTAAGAAAACCTCTCATTCTGGTGCAAAGGGCAAGAAGCAGGATATGGCGAAAGTGAAGTGTTTTCACCGCCATGATCATGGACATTATGCTACCAATTGTCCAAAGAAGAAGAAGAACAAGCAAGCGGGAAGATCTGCAGATGGAGAAGCTTTGGCTTCACAGTTCGAGCTTGAATTTTCACTGATCGCATGCTTGGTTTCAAGTGTGATGGGATCGGTGTGGTTCTTGGACAGCGGTGTGTCATTTCATATGACAGGAGATCGGGATTTGTTCTCAGATCTGGAGGACAAAGATTTGGGTGTGCACATCGAGATGGGCGATGATGGTAGATACAGTGCGACTGGTATCGGTACATATCCTTTCAGAGGGAGTCTGGTGAACCCTTTGTATTGAAGGATGTCATGTATGTACCTAGATTGAAGAAGAACTTGATCTCTGTGGCGATGTTGGAGGATAAGGGGTATGATGTGGTCTTCAGCGAAGGAAAAGCCTTCCTGTGCAGTAAGACTACTGGAGAGACCCGGAAGATAGGGGTTCGAACTAAGAACCTTTATCAGTTGCAGGTAGATGGCTGCGCAGCTATGGCATGCAAGGCGGGAGAAGTGGTGAGCCGAGATGATGAGGGCGAACTGTGGCACAGGAGATTGGGCCACCTTCACCATGGAGCTTTGAAGATCCTGCAGCAGATTTCTACTGGGCTTCCTAAGGGCACTTTTGCGCAGTCAGATCAGTGCAAGGGGTGTACTTTAGGGAAGTATGTGAAAGCCACCTTTCACGAGAAGGATAGTCGCGCCACGACGATCCTTGAGAGAGTTCACACAGACGTGTGTGGTCCTTTCTCAGTTGCTTCGACAGCAAAGCACAAGTATTATGTGATCTTTGTCGATGATTTCTCTCGAAAGTGCTGGATCTTCTTCATGCAGAAGAAGAGCGATACATTCGCGAAGTTCTGTGAGTTTAAAGCACTGGTCGAGAAGGAGTCGGGGAAGAAGGTGATTGCTCCAAGGAGTGATAACGGTGGTGAATTCATCTCGGCTGAATTCAAGGAGTTCTGCAGCGCAGAAGGGATTCGGAGAGAGCTCATCGCACCCCATAACCCACAGCAGAACGGGGTGGCTGAGCGGAAGAACAGAACGATCGTGGGTGATGCACGGGCGATGTTGCATGATTAGGGCCTACCCTTTCACTTGTGGGCTGAGGCATGCAATACAGCAGTGTATGTGCAGAACCGTTGTCCTCACAAGGTTCTTGGCATGAGTACACCAGAGGAGGCTTATTCTGGCAAGAGGCCCGATATTTCCCATTTGCGGATTTTCGGATCTCCTGTCTACATGCATGTGACGAAGGATGCGAGAAGGAAGCTGGATCCAACTGCTGAAGTTGGAATATTTGTGGGGTACACCGATACACCTCACAACTATCGGGTGTATGTGCCAGACAGTCGCAAGACTGTTGTGCGACGGGATATAAAATTTCAGGAGGAGAAAGCCATGCAGTGTTCGCCTGAGAGGGAGCTACACTTGCATGCAGATGAGGAGCTGTTAGTTCCTAAGGAGGAGCTTCCGGATGTGGATCAGCCACAAGAGGAGGTTCAGGAGGTGGAAGAAACCACCCAGGCAGCGCCAACCATCAGAGGGCGCATGCGCACTACAGAAGCTGAGCGACTGGCTTGGGATGCAGAGAAGGTTGTAGGACCACCTACAGCACAGTGCAGACAGAGGCAGTCACCGGATCGGTACACTGGATACATGGCTCTTGTGAGTCAATGTGTTGTGACGGAGCCATCCTCTTTTGAGGAAGCTATGGAGGAACCCACATGGGTTGATTCCATGATCAAAGAATATGATTCGATCTTCAGGAACAGTGCATGGAAGATTGTCCCAAGACCGGTGGGGAAATCAGTGGTGGGTTCGCGATGGATCTACAAAGTGAAGCAGGTGGCTGACGGGAGTGTGGAGAAGTACAAGGAGATATTTGTCGCCCGTGGCTTTTCACAGATCGAGGGGATTGACTATGAGGAGACCTTTGCACCTGTCGCAAGGTACTCTTCCATACGGACGATCCTTTCTCTCTCAGCGCAGATGGGGTGGCACATTCATCAGATGGATGTGAAGACTGTGTTCCTCAACGGAGTCATTGAGGAAGAGGTGTACATAGAGCAGCCTGAAGGTTTTGAGATCTTCAGCAGTGAGTCGCATGTGTGCCGAATCAAGAGAGCACTGTACGGGCTGAAGCAAGCACCTCGTGCTTGGTACACTCGGATAGACAGCTACTTCACCGGGCTTGGATTCTCCAAGAGTGAGGCGGATCCAAACCTGTACCAGATTGTGGTGGAGGGGAAGCTGTTGATCATCGTACTGTATGTAGATGATCTGATTTTGACCGGCGATGAGCAGTTGATACTTTCATGCAAGGAGGATCTTGCACGAGAGTTTGAGATGAAGGACTTGGGCATCCTTCATTATTTCCTGGGATTGGAGATTTGGCAGCGCAGCGGAGGACTGTTTGTTTCTCAGGGAAAGTATGCTCGGGAGATTCTGGAGAGGTTCAACATGCAAGGCCGCAAGCCTGTTGACACTCCTCTTCCTGGTGGTTGGAGGAAGGAGGATGCTACTTCAGCGGAGGTAGTGGATGCCACTGTCTATCGACAGTTGGTGGGGTCGCTTATGTATCCGGTCAATACACGACCCGATATATGCTATGTTGTTAACCAGCTTTCGCAAGCTATGGTTAAGCCTACCAAGCTCTTCTGGAAGGCAGGCAAGCATGTATTGCGTTATCTTAGTGGCACATCGGGATATGGTCTATGGTACGGACAGGAGGATGGAGCGAAGCTTTTCAGCTTCACTGATGCGTATCGCGGTGGAGCCCAACGGACGAAGAGAAACCGCGGAGGAGTTTTCGCATTGGGTCGACAACAGCTTTCCCCGGTACAATCGCAGCGCAGATCCGTGGCACTCGCCCGCAGAGGGTCGAGGCTATGGCAGCAAGCTTGGTCGCATGCGAGGCTATTCGATGAGGAAGGATCCTCTCGCGAGGATTGTTCGGGTCGCACTTGGAGCCTACTGTGATTTATTGTGATAACCCGAGTTGCATTAAACTCTCGGCTAATCCAGTATTTCATGATAGATCCAAACACATCGACATCAGGTACCATCATATCAGAGATTGTGTTCATCGGAGAATCATGATGCTTTCATATGTTCCCACGGAGGATCAGGATGCCGACATCCTGACGAAGGCGCTCACCAGGAGCAAGTTCGAATTCCACAGAGGCAGGATAGGGGTTGCAGATAATCCATATCTTGCTGAGAGGGAGTGTTGAAAATGCAGCAAGATGATGGAGCTTAGTGAAATGAAGTCGCCTTCACTAAGTGGGCCCGCAGGCAAATTCTGGCGCAAAGTCTATTTTTAGACTATGTCTATTTTTAGACATATGGAGCATGGTCCGAGGATTGCACTATGTTATTCTTGGAGTATTGGTCATGTTGGTAAAAATAGATGGACCTCTATTTTTTGGACCTATAGGTCGAAGTCTATTTTTAGACCGCCTCTCCTTAAAATAGGGAAGTCAAATATTATTTACCCTTAATAATATTTGGACTCTAAACTTCAGTTTACTCTCTTGGAGCACTTTAGTTCGAGCCTTGGAAGTGGCTCATGCATCTGACAGAGGAATTACGCTATTCCTAAGGGTTTGGTGAGCATCATGCATGGTTGACTTCAGTTAGGACTTCAGTGGCAGAAGTTTGGTGGAGTTAATGAGACAGCTAGTGGAGTTGTGTTCTGTTTATTTTAGTTGAACTGGTTGAGATTAGTTTAACTAGCTAATCAATTAGTTATGAGAGGAGTGAATTAAATATTATTTAATTCATTAATTAGTAACTCATTATTCAACTCAAGAACACATCAGTTCACTACAGTGCATGATCAGTTCAGTGGAGACTAGTGAAAGAGGTAGATGAAAGGGTGGAGTTAGCTATCAGTGGCGACATCAGTTGTGCATGAGATTTGCACCACACTTGGAGGAATTGCCCATGATGATTGTGTTGTCAAGCCAAGGAGATTCGAACCTTGGATCTCTATATAGACAGGCCATGATTTCGCAATAGAGGCAAGGAAATTAGTGGTGAGTTTTGAACCAGTAACCTGTTCAAAACCAGGCTAGTTTGTGTGTAACTTTATGAGAAAGTACTGAGTACTTGTGAGGAGTATTGTACTGAGTTTGTTACATGATTTCTCCATTATAATATACACAATAGCTGCGGGGTTTTCAGCTATAAGCTTTCCCCATACATACTGTGTTAATGTGTATGATGAATTGATGTGCTATCGCTTGTTTTATTTTCGCATGTTTGATGATCTGAGTGGAAGAGATTATGTGTTGCATATGAATTCGAATTGATATGTGATCAGGATAGTCTCGGTGGATAATTAATCATTATTCAGCAAATTTCTACAAACCCTTCTTGTTTGATGTCACTAAATATTGTTCTTGAGGTCTCTCTCCAAAGTACCATTAATTAGGTTTTCCAAAGAGGCTATGTTTCGATCATACCCTTTGTGCATGCTTGAATATTTTTTTTGGAGATATTCATAGCTATGATCAATGATTTTTATGTGTTCCCTCTTCTTTGATTAAATTTATATGTGTATCTTGAATGTTTTCTAAGCTTGAAGGTGAAATCACTAGAAGTTAAATGAGTTTCTCGCCTTCTATATTTCATTGGAATGTTTTGTCTTGGCTACTTATTTACTTGAGTTGAATCAAAGAGTTATTGGTTTGCCCTGTCTATTGATTTCTTCTTTATGCTTATGGTATTTAAGTCTCTTCTTGATAAAAAGGTACATGATAGAGGATTCTTGATTTCCCTTTGTCCTACATTTATTCCCAAACTTGATGTCCATCTCATTTCCCATAAACCTTGAAAATCCATTGATCAATGCTAGATTTTCCCTATGATGCTCCCTGGTCCATTGTTGAACTCTCCATGACTTTTATAGACTCCATAGCCCAATGACTTGAAGATTTCCTCATTCCATCTATTCTACTTGACCATCCTACCTAACCAAAACAAACAAACAAACCCTACACTTAACAACTAGCCTAAAATCAAACCCTAAAAGCAAAAAATTTCACATCCTTTGCATACAATAGAGAAAGCCCTCTCTGAGTCCAGGAAGGCTAGGTCCTATGACTCCAAAGACTGGTCTGATGTTACCGTGTGCATTTGGTCTACTAATCTGCTAAATCACGGGACACTAACATAATGGCGATCATTGTGGGACCTTCTGAACAAGTCACAAACTGAAACATTATGTATCCATTGATTCATTAGCACCTCATCACCATCACTAACATAATGGTGATCACGGTGGGACCTTTCGAGTCAATGACAATATAAGTATCCCTTAGGACTTCAGAAACCCTTGTTACATAGTATCTCTTAATTTATCACCAATACATAGCCTAACATAATTGGAAAACCAAGGTGAGAATCTTCCTGAAGTTAGTGAAAATCTAAGTACTCCTTAAAACCTCAGAAACCTTTATCAAATCATAGAAAACTCAAACTGTTAGCCAAAGAGTAGAATCTGGTTGTTTCACCATCCTATCAAAATGATGACTCAGATATAGGACACTCATACAAACCTTAGGGCTACATAAAGGAACTCAGAAAACCCCAAAAACATCCCTAGATTGGTTTTTGTTAGTTATTGGTGGTGGACCATACACATATGTCCTCAAAACAACTAAAAAAAACCCACCTAGTGACTCCACTAGCCTCCAGTAGGCCTGTTACTTCACTAGTTCTCATTATACTTCCCTAGGATTGTGTCAAAATAGCCCTGAGAAGTTTATAGTCCTAGAACACACATTGTGTGAGTTTAGAAAACACTAAGAGAGGCCAGCCTTCCGAAAATAGTCCTAAATTTTCAGCCTCTCTACATTTTGAGTTTGATATATGGCTTCACAATGGATCAATACCAGATCTCATCTGGACCCAAACCACTCCACTTCATCCCACACCCCCTCTAATAAGCCCTCCTCTTCTAAATCATACTTGGATCCCATTTACTCCCATCATGGCAGCATGGTATGCCCCCCTAGCACTGCCACAACCTTTTTTACCTTTGCCACATGATTACCAATCCAAAATTCCTCACTTTAATGGAGCTAAATCTATCACTTCCCAAAAGCATGTAGATAGGATAAATGATTCTTTTGATTACATGGGAATAGAAGAGGAAACTATTAAAATGAGAATATTTGCCCAAAGCTTAGGAGGAGAAGCCAAAAAATGGTTCAAAATCTTGAATCTTAACAACATACATGATCTCCCTTCCCTTTACCAGACATTCATAAACAAGTGGGAGATTAAGAAAAACACTCTCTAAATCATCTCAAAATATAACAACCTTAAGAGAAATATCGGAGAAAGTGTCCAAGACTATTGCACTAGGTTCAACAGTGTGTATAATGCTCTCCCACCTCACATGAAACCCCCACAAGGCTTAGTTTTAGAAAAATTTCCTGAAGGTTTCGATCCAGACATGACCTACCAATTGAGAGAGAGAGAACCCTTGACTTTAGAAGAAATTAAAAAGAGAGCTATTAGTGCAGAAGACAACCTCATTGAAAAGAGGTCTAGGATGAGATCAGAAAAGAGAGTAACCTACAAAGATGAAACCATATCCTCAACTTCCTCGTCTGATGTCAAGATTGATGGCCTAGTTAGAACCATGGAGAGAATGATGGAGAGGATAAGCCTAAATGAAAGAATGCCTCCTAGGGAAAACCAAGAAAATCCCCAAAACAAAAATAAGAACCCAAACTTCATAAGAGACCCTCCCCAAAGCAGACCGAGAGACGATGACCAACAAATTAGGCCTCCTTTTCAAGACAATTATGTAGAAAAAGAAGGAAGAGAGATTGAAGAACCTAAAGAAAGCCATGTAAACTTGATAGGTTCAGATAATGAAGGTGATGTTTTTATAACTGAAAAAGAACAAGGTGTCTTTGCCTTAGATCAAACTAAAATAAACTATGAGGAATCTGAATATTACCAATTGGGATTTGAAAATGCCATTATAGAATTCCATAGGCAATATGACCTTAGGAGCAAAAGGAACCAAGAAACCTCCAAGAGAAACCAAACAAACACTACTGATAGGAAGACCCCTAAAAATACTCCTAAGAGAGCAGCAGACAATACCAACACCATGGCTATGAGAACTAATCCAAAAAAAGACAAAACTATCCAGCCAAATGGTGACATAAGCTGCCCTAGTGCTTCTGCTAGTGGCCTTGAGAAAACCCTGTTGTCAAAAGTCCCAAATCAGATTCAGCAAACTAAACTTGTAGAAAAGATCGCGGCCGATACAACAGTTGTAAATATGCATAAAACACAAGTACCTTTCAGTTTTGAAGGAGATATTTCTAAAATCAAGATAACCATACCTCTCACTGAACTGATTACCCAATACTTGTACAAGTCTCAAATTTTGAAAGTTTTGAACATGGGAAATGATACCAACACTCTAAAATTCACTGACTACAACACCCCTGTTTATTCCATTCATTCAGACCTTGAATCTTTTATCCTATATAACGAAGATGACATCAGTGAACAGGTAAATAAGATTGAAATAGATTTGGACATATCACAACAATTAAACCAGGCGCCAAATGAAGAACTCAACAGTCAAGACTTTAGAAGCCCTGAACACCAACATAATGGCGAATATGAATTAGAAATACTTTGGAACATCAGCTTTGATGGTTCTTGTGGCAATGCTGGTTTAGGATCTGGTGTCTGGATACATAACACAAATGAAGGCCATTCCTATAAACTATATTTTCAATGCACTAACAACATCGCAGAATACGAGGCTCTCCTCCTTGGTTTACATTTGCTAAAAAACATAGGAGCTAAGAAAATCTTAGTCCAAGGAGATTCTGAATTGGTCATTAGGAAAATAAGAGGGGAGTATTCAGCCAAGAATCATAGACTAAGAGAGTATAGGAATGTTGCCCTATACCTCCTAAAGACCTTTGAAAAATATGAACTCGCTTTCATCCCTAGAGCTCAAAACAGCCTTGCAAATGAGCTTGCCTTGGCTGCTAGAAATTGCCAAATACCCCATGCAAATGAACAATTCACTGTCAAAGTAAAAAACCGGCCTACAGTACCTGAAAACGAAGAATATTGGCAAGTGTTTGAGAGTGATAAAAAAATTGATGATTTTCTGCATTCTAAAAATGATTTTGCAATACCAGAAAAAAGCTTAGGGAAGGAAGAAGATTTCTTTACTAAAAAACAAGCCCAAAAAATAGAGTTGTCCTCTACAACTGATATAAATCTTCTTGAACATCCTTACAAGGCAGAATTGTTTGAAAATATATATCAAAGGGACCTTGAGGTTTTACAATGTAAAGATGACACATTACCAAGGGGACTTACACCATTAGCGGAGTTTTTTGATTTTAATGATGTAGCTAAAAAACCAAAGATGGAGCCCACAGAGACTAATGTGGAAGAATATAACATAGGCAAAATGAAGGAACCCAAAATGATCAAGCTATCCAAAACTCTTCCTCCTCACATAAAACAGAAATATATTGAACTTTTCAAAGAGTTTAAAGATGTGTCTGCATGGGGGTATAAGGACCTGAAATCGTATGACACAAGCATTATCTAACATAAAATTCCTCTTAAGGAGAATCAAAAACCTTTCAAACAAAAACTAAGGAGAATAAACCCTGTCTTACTACCTTTAGTTGAGAAAGAGATTAAAAAGATGTATGATGTCGGGATCATAGTTCCCCTTAGGTACTTAGAATGGGTTTCCAACCTTGTGTCAGTTAGGAAGAAGACCGAGGAGATTAGGCTTTGCATTGACTTTAGAAATCTAAACAAGGCCTCCCTAAAAGAAAACTACCCCTTGCCTAAAATGAATCACATGCTTCAAAAGTTAGTTTTCTCTAAGAGAATATCACTGCTTGATGGTTTTTCCGGTTACACCCAAGTGCTAGTACTCCTGAGTGATCAACACAAAACTACCTTCACCACACCTTGGGGTACATTCATGTATGTCAAAATTCCATTTGGGTTGATGAATGCGGGGGAAACTTTCCAAACGACCATGGACATAGCTTTTTCAGAAGATATAGGCTACTTCATAGTCATTTACCTTGATGACATCACTGTTTACTCTAAGACCGATGAAGAGCACTTCGTCCACTTGAGAAATTTTTTTGAAAAATGTAGGAGGCATGGCATGTATTTGAATCCCAAGAAAACACCGTTTGGTCTCCAGGAAGGAAAAATCCTAGGCCACATAATCTCTGAAGAAGGAATCAAAATAGACCCCAAAAGGATTGAAGGCATACTACAAATCAGCCATCCTAGAAACATCAAGGAGTTACAATCTTTCATTGGGAAGATCAACTTTTTAAAAAGATTCATTCCCAACCCTACTGAACTCTTGAGGAATATTACAAACATGCTCAAAAAGGATATAGGAGTTAAGTGGACCTTGGAAGCTCAACAATCTTTTGAACTGGTTAAACAAGCACTCACCCAAACACCGGTTTTAATCAGTCCTAATTTTACCAAGGACTTCTACATTTTTTTGTTTGCATATGAACATACCATTTCTGCAGTGTTGTTGCAAAAGAACATGATGGGGAAAGAACAGCCCATAGCCTTCTTTATAAAATCCCTTAGAGATGCTCCTCTAAAATAAAACATCATGGAGAAAAAAGCCTTTGCCTTGATTAAAGCACTGAAAGATTTTTGAGTCTACATTTTGCACCCTCATATCATTGCTTTTGTTCCACATACAGTTGTCAAGGAAATTCTAAATCAGGACCCTGATGGTAAAAGAGGTAAATGGATTGCTATTATCTTAGAATATGATTTAGAAATCAGACCCACTAAGTTGATTAAAGGACAAGGATTAGCAAAACTCATGGCTGAAGCAAATTTCCAAGCACTAGACATGAATATGGTTGATGCATTAGAAGAACAGGAAGAGTTTACCACTCCATACATTGAAGAAGTATTTTTGAATTCATCTTGGTATGCTGATATCCTATATCTGCTTCTTTATCTTAATTCTCCTCCTCCTTTATCAAAGACAAAAGCTAGATTTTTGAAACAAAAGGCTTTAAATTTATGCATTTTAGATGGGGTTCTATATTTGAAGAATGTTGTTGGCATATTGCTTAAATTTTTTCTTGAGGATGATGTAGATAAAATCATGCATGAGCTGCGTGAGGGAGAATGTGGAGGTCATCTCTTCTGGAAAACCACAACAAATAAAATCCTTAGAGCTGGCTACTACTGGCCCACCCTTTTTGTAATATTCCAAAAAGTTAGTCTTCAAGCTGAATGGAATATTATAGTTGTTTTATCACTAGGTAGGTGAATAAGTGGGTGGGAAGGCCCATATGTCTCCTTAGCAGCAATAAGAACACTTCAAGTGTGAATGGAGACCCTTTTTAGCAGCTAAATAAGCACCTCCAAGTGTGAACAGGGGTTGGATCATGTTGATTCAGTCAATTTTGACCAAGTCAACAGCGCTGTTATGGAGGAGTGGAGATTAATGAAGGAACAACGCAGTTTTTGAGGGAGATTGATCTCTTGAAGGAAATGACCTAATTGAGTGGGACGAAGGGCAAGAAAACTCACATTATATTTAAGAAAGAGGATGGCAGCCTTTGTGATTCATGTTTTAGATTATTATTTTGACATTAGTCTGCTTAGACTATTTTCTTCTTCTTGCTGTTTAGCAGGGTTGCAGTGTTGTTTAGCACTGGCTGTTCCCGAGCGGGAATCCCACCTCTTTCCTTGAGGGGCCTCTTGGAAGAGTATTGTATTCATTTCCACATTTAGGTTTTTAGGCCAAGCTATAGCTTTCTTCATCAGTGCAGTTTTTGCAGGTTATTGTACTGTGTTGCAGGGTGCAGGAGTGGAGGGATTAAAATCCCACTTTCTGAGCTAGTTTCTCATAGGAGGGAGATTTCCTTCTCTTGGGAGATCTATTTGGAGAGCTCTTGGGCACATTTCATATCTTTGGCATCAGGCCATACATTTCCCATCATTTCCAGCATTGTTCGAGCCAGGGAATGTGTTATTTTTGAAGGCAGCTTCAGCAGAAGTTCCAGTGGTTCCTTTGCAGTGTTTCCTTGTGATTGAGGGATTCATCCTTTCATGGGAGGAGACTTCTGAGGGGATCTATTTCAGATATATTATATTTTCGCCTTCCACACTCTTGTTGTTCAGTTTTTAGTGTATCTTCAACCATTGGGCTTTAGATCCCATCTTGTATAGAGTGTATTTCTGAAAACCCTTTTCTGGGTTCTTGTAGGAGTTTTTATTGAGCTTAGATCTGTATTGAGCATATATTTGGAGGCTTATAACAGCCCTACATATTTTTTACATCATGTTTCTACAGCAGTGTGTTTCCAACTGCACTCTAGCAGTCTCCGGCATTCTTGTATTGTGACAACAGCTCATTTGTAGAGTGATCTCTTATGGGAGGCTTGTTCCTTCATTGTATATGACTCATGCCTCACTGTTATGTATGGATTTTCTGATATAATACATGGTTTAATGTCTCCATTTTTTTCTCCCATGTTTATGAGTTTATTTACACTATTATTTCCATTTTTATGTTCACGTATTGCTGCATTCCCCATTTGGGTTATTACAGTGGTATCAGAGCATAATCTTGGCTCAGCCTGTGGATCTCAGCCATTATGCTATCAAGAGAAGGAGGGATGGAAAAAAAAGGCAAAGGGGAAACTCCATTATGTGGAGGAAGAAAGGAGGAGAGGCTCTCAAAGCTTCTTCCTAAATCTATACAAAGCATTCAAGGAGGTCTCAAGAAAATGAGAAGGTAGATAGAATCTCCAAAGGATTTTGGATCTGAAGCAAACTCTAGATTTGCACATAATGAGTGTCAACATGAAGCTACACACCAAGGTTCACAACGCAGTCCTATGCCCAGATTTTCCATGAGGGAGATAGAAGAGGAAGAAAGCTCTAAGAGAGAAACTCTTAGTGACTTTTTGCAAGAATATGAATCTCAAACCAAGAGGTTTATAGATCATATCACCTTCTAAGAGTTCTGCAAGATCAAGGTGGAGAGGAGCAAGCAGCATGACATGGGTAGATTTTTTCTATCCACTTTTGATGGAGCCCCTACATGTTCAGCCAGAGCTTGGGTGGTGGAGCTACACACTTATTTGCAGCATCACCAAGTTTCTGAAAATGAAGCCATCAAAGTTGTAAGGCCTATGCTTGGTGGATGTTTGAGTCATTTTCATTAAAAATGTCAATACTTCTTCTTTTGCAAAGTTTACTAGGATATTGGTGGAAAGGTTTGATGAAAAACATTCTACAACATTGTGGATGGAGCCAAATAAACCAAAACAAACAAGACTTTTGCATGGGTTGGAAGAACCTACAAACTCAAATCCACTTCAGAAAAATATTGGAGAAGCTCACATCTTGCATAACACCTTGCTAGAGGCAAGATCTCTGTTGCATGTCTTTGGACAAGAGGGCATGAAGGTTCCTTTTTCAAAAGAGGATCCTCTTATTGAGCAAGTGACTCCCATTCATATTGAAGAAGAAGAGAAGGATGGGGGCCACAACGCTGTCACATCTAGAGAATATCCAATACCTCATGCAGAGGAAGGAGGAGAACATGCTCCAACAAGAGGAATTCTTGTATCATTGCAAGAAATTTCCCAGGTTCTCACATATGGAGGTCAAGGCACAATCAATGAACAACATGATTGTGAGATATTGCAGATAGAGGGAGAAGGTAGGGAGGAAGGTCAGCATAATTTGATGACGAGCACACACCCCTATCTATTTCAGAAATCTAATGCGAGGAAGAGGCAGACTGCTTTGCACTGTGAGGGCAAGGGCAAGGTTGGCCATCCATATGTACAGTCTACTCTTGACATTGATGTCTCATTACATGGGGGCATTCCACCCGGGAGGCCACCAAATCTGGAGTTGGTGAGAGACATCTTGTCATTTGATTCACCAATCTTAGATTCTAGAGGGGTGAAGACCTTAGAGGAGTCTATTACAGCACAGAGAGTTTGGGATAGACTCAAGGAGGGAGGAGGCATTCTCCCATTTTCAGCATTACCCACTCTCACTACATATATTGCGCTGACAGAAGTTGTTGCAGTGATGGAGGATGGCACCTTAATGGTGCAAGGGAGCTACTCCATGGATTTAGAGAAACAAAGGGTACTTCCTTTGAGGAAGGAATCCTCCATAAATTGGAGTAGATGGAGGCCACTCATGCTTGCATTGGCCAATATCAGGAGATCCCTTTTGGATGGTAGCTTCTCATGGGAGGCCAACTTCCAAAAGTTATCACTTTTGTTTGAGCATGAGTAGCTGCATGATGGGCATGGAAGCAATTTTGAGGATGAATTTGGCATGACGGATGTCAAAGGAGTAGACAGAAGCATGAGGAGAACTTCACATTCCAGATCACCAGCGCTGTCTCCTGGGAGGATTGATCCATATTGGAGGTCTCAACTTTTGGTAGAGTACTCCAAGGATCTTGGTGCTTGCATGATTCTTGATGACCCAGAGGGAGATGATAGATATATGGTGGATGATGTGGTCATCTATTCTTATGGCAGAATCTTCTTGACTAGAGTTTCTGAGCTCAAGAGGAAGCTACTACATGCAACACATGTGGACTTTCTTTCCATGCACTTTGATGCATTCCATTCTTTGATGGAGGAGTTCACTTGGGAGGGAATCCAGTAGGATATATATCAGCACTGGGAGAGATTCATACCCTGGATGATGATAGAGAGGATGTCATAGCCACTTCCCTACTCATTGGAAGTGAGGGAGAATTTCCAGTTGAGCCATTTCAGCTCAAGGACCAAAGTACATGGTGGAGAAGGTACAATTTTGCATTTTTATTTGTACTTCTTTACCTTATATGAGTAGCATGTTGAAAAAAAGAGGATTATTCCTTCTTGCACATTATATTATGTTTTACTTAAGGCCACTTGCAACACTGGGGTTGGCTATTTTATTAGTGGTTTGTGGGGGAAGCCACATGATTCTTGGTGTGCACCATTGACACCACATTCTATATTCATGCTCCTATCTTATGAGACGATTGTGGCAAAAAAAAAGTGGTTGGAAAATCACTTGTTATTCTTGGTTTTAGGGCAGGCAAGGGATGCACTGCACTGGTTCCATGAGTGGAACTATGGTCCACTTTTCGGTTGTCATGAGACAACTTGTTTTTATTGGTTTTTTCTTCCTTATATTGATGATGTCATTATATTCATGGGAAGTTTTATTTGGAGAGTGGAAAGAGAGTTTAAGGTGCTCATTGGAGGCATGATTCTCCCTACTTTACATGCTTCATGTTTCAGGAGAGCCAATCGGCAATCCATGATTTCTATGCTACATCTCTTTTCTTCACATGCGAGGAGCCATTTGGAGAACTTGAGTTCTTGGAGGAAGCACTTCATGGTTGATTTTTTTTGTGGGGTAGCTTGGGCCATTCTTGAAGGCCATGAAATTTCAGCCCAAGGTCAGCAACAGCCCCATACTTACCATAAATGGAGAGATAAACAACTTGGATGGAAAAATCTGATCTGTCCATGCAACCCCAATACATTGTATAAAACCGGGGTTGATGATTCTTTTGATGAGCTACCTAGAATGGCTCATTTCATTTGGATGATAGCATGGGTGTGGGAGTCACTCAGTGGGAATGAGATTCCCCATGTTTTTCATCACTCCTACCTTGAGGAGGCCATTGGGCAGAAAGAAGGTTCCCACTTACACCTTCCACCTTTTCATGATGTGAGCCAATTGGTTTTGCACACTTGGGAGGAAAAATTGGAGAGTAGATTGATTGCAGATTGTTTTGAGCAGTGGTGGGGACTATTGATGAGGAGGCCACAAGAGGAGGAGGGGAGGAATTTTTCTCTCCTTATACAGTTGCTTGAGGACAAGCAACATTTTGGAGGGGAGGACTGTAATATTCCAAAAAATTATCCTTCATGCTAAATGATATATTCACTACAAGAAAAAAGGACATTGGTGAGGGGCGAAAAATGTCACCATAAGCTCATTGGTGATGGTTAAAAGAGCCTTCGTCACCAAAAAATTAATGTCACCAGAGGTGGCGTCGCTAAAAGTATAAGTGTTGTGGTGGCATTCAAGGTTCGTCACCAATAATTATTTATAATTATGGATAGTGACCGTCACCATTTCATATTAGCAATGGTGACGGACAATAGCATCGATCACCCAAAAATTGAACGTCACCAAAGGTGGCATCGCTGAAAGTATTTATTGTGGTGACATTCAATGTCCGTCACGAATATTGATTATAATGACAGATAGTGACCATCACCATTTCATTAAAAAAAAAAACGATTTATTGTGATGGACCTTTCATGGTCATCACTATTGTTGCATATATATGGTGACGTTCGTTGACCATCATCATTTCATATTTGGTGATGGTCAAAAAATGTCATCATAAGTTCATTGGTGACTTCAAGATCCATCACAAATAATGACTATAATGACAAGCAATGACACTCACCATTTCATATCAAAAATGATTTATGGTGACAAACCTTTCATGGTCGTCACTATTAATGCATATATATGGTGGCAGTCGTTGACCGTCACCATTTCATATTTTGGTGAGGGCTTAAAAATGTCACCATAAGCTTATTGGTGATGGTCAAAATAGCCTCCATCACCAAAAAATAATCTCCTACGTTCCATATGAATATGAGGGGACGATGGAATTGAACCACCAACCTCCTGCTTGTAAAGCAGATGCTCTTCCATTGAGCTAGCACCCTTTAAAGAATTAGACTTTTAAAAATTATATCTTTAAATTTTATAGATTGTAAATTCTACAACTTTCAATAAATTAAAGTCTTGATAATCTTTTACTAAATAAGAAAAACATCATCGAAGTTGCAGGTCCCTACCTAATTGTTATGGAAGTTATGAAAAGTGGGTGGAGGGAAAAATAGTTACATATAAGAGACTCAATAAGTTGAGTTGAATACTCAATTAGAATTGAAACATTGAAGACATTTATAGCCTTCAAATGCACCCAATATTGCAAAGGAGATGTCATAAGTGGATAGCATATGGAAGAAGAGCATTGATGAAGAAAGATGCAATATGTTACAATTTGAATGAAAGAAAAATATCTATGTTGTTTTTGGGTGACTTTTTATAATTGGGACATTTGTCTTTCCTTTATCACGTAAATATTCAAATTAAAATTAGAAATTTTAGATATATGAATGATATCTAAAATTTTGTGAAAATGTCACACGGATCTCCAAATAACCACGGGGAAAAATAAAAAAATAATATATATATATCCCATTCACATAAAGAGACATGCAATTTGGAATTTCACAAGTCCACACTCAAAACATGACAACAACCAGCAAATAAAAAAAGAAGAAGCTTATCACAGTAAGAGTATCTCTTTTCAACGGTGGACATCAAACAATAACATAGTCATTAGTTCACTTTAAGACTGCAAAACATTGGAAAAAACAATGTGTTCAATTATCCGCCAGTACAAAATGGACTTAATTCTAATGAAGCAAAATATTTTATACTAAATCACAAATATTTATGTATAAGATACTCAATATGTTCGATTGAATACTCAATTAAAAGTGAAACTTTGAAGACAATTACAACCTATAAATAGCCTATAATTATAAAACCTAAAATCTACAATTACACTAAAGATTGATTTATCACCTTGTGAATCATGTAAATTTGTTGTGACAACATCAAAATATACCTTTAAAAGGTTGATTTGCATGACAAAAAGTAAAAAACAATGAGTATATATGACACAATTTTTAATATTGGCAAAGATGACGATCCCATTCATAGGATTCATAAAGAAGAATATGTCTTATATTGTTAGATCTAAGACTTTTTGATCCATAAAGTAGATAAATGTATTTTGGATTAATGACCAAATCCTAATGATGTGATTAATCCGAAATACATTTATCTACATCTTATATTGTTTAGTTTTGAAATATGAGCAACAAGTCTTCCAACTTGCCCATCACTAGTGATGGCCTCTTGCAAAAAACCCTGTTTGAATTTGAAATATTGCATTAAAAGAATGAATTACTCTGTTAGGGATCTGTAATTTTAGCAGATTGGTGAGACTAAAACTGCAGAAGCAACATTGTTTCAACCACTTTGGGATTCTAGGATCTAGCCCTACTGAATCCGGAGAGGGATCTCTCCAATAAGTGCAAAGATATATTTGTCTTTGAAGTTTAGGGTAATGATATTAGGCTAGTTATGAAGGCCAAGGGTTTTGTTTGTTTTTGGATGGTTGAGCATGAATACTGTTTTTAGGGGAAAGCTCTAAGTGCAAAGAGTTTCAAAGGTGAGAAGTTGCAAGTGGATAGAGTAGTTAGGTTAGAAGATAGATATAACGCTGGTTTTTAGTCCATTGGGCTATGGGGTCATATCTGGGCTTTAATTGAGCAACAACATCAAGAGTGATCCAAGGGGCAAGTTATCTATACCACAAGATTATTGAGATTAAAATGATGGGATGGAAACAATAAAGTGTTGGAGGGATGGAAACTGATAATAATTTCATAAAGGATTTATAGTCAGTCCAAACAAGAAAAGCCTCTTAAGTAACTGTTTAAAACCAACCAAGCGCAGGGCTGACCATTGACCTCTTGGGAAAGTTTGTATTAAAGTAGCTTAATTGACAAACAATCCAGTAATCCACATAATTACCTTTAGAAAGTATGAAAACACATAATAAAAACAAAGTGTAAACTTAAGATCAGATAAAGTACTTTTAAACCTATTCTGCTTTCAGCCGACACCAAGGGAAACTTTCAGAATCTGCTTTTGGAGAAAAACTAGGACCAGGGGACACCATATCTTCCATAGTCGTATTTAATAAGCAAATAAGGAAAATAACTTTCAAGAACAAGGTTTAAAGAAAATAGTAGGACGAGGGAACTCCAGCATTCCTAACTGCTTAAAATGTATTAAATCATTCTTAAATAAACAAGTTAGAGGAAAACATTGAGATAAAGCTTTCAGTTAGAGAAGGTTACTGATATACAGTAGGTCCTAACTCTATAAATGTTGTCCTTTATCAGAAAATAGTGAAACAATATGACATACATAGAAGGAAAACAATAACAAAGAAAGAAGCACTTCACCAGTGATATAGACCAGGATCCCAAGAAACAACTTGTTATTAATGTCAAACCAGTTATAGTCTTCAAGTCCAATGTTTTAGTTCAGCAATCATCTTCACTATTCAGCCTATCCAATCTATCACAAGCAGAGCTCCAAGGGCCAGTGAACACTATTTACAATCAGAAGTTTTTTGCTCAAATATATTTCCAAGTTCTGCAACCAACCCCTCACTCATTTTCTGCAGAAGTATATATAGAAGAATGAGGAGGTGAGATCTGATAAAAGATCTCAATTAAAATTAATACAGTCTTAATGATTTCTTGGCCTTTGAGGGGCTCAATGAAGAATCTTACATACGTATCCTCTGTATTAAATGTTTTTACATAAAGATTAAGCTCGGTGGGAGCTTTTGTTGACCTTTGAGGCTCTGTGTGGCATCGAAGTAACTCTGCAGATGTTCTTTGCATTAATTTCCTTGGTAGGGTTTCCTCTTTGGCTGCGTTGAGGAAAAATATCTAATCCAGACCAATAAATTCGGCCTCTGGCTGAATACTTTGAGGCACAGGTGGCTTTGTGGTAGCTAAGAGGAATCAATTTGCCTCAAATTGTGGTGGTAGAGGCATTCCTGCTTGATAAAACACTTTAGGTTTTCTTTAAACTGTGTTTTATTTGGGGATTAGGCTTTAGATAAGCATCTTAGACGTAATCCCCACAAATATGTCCTTTAATCCACTGTTCTGGTTAATTCTGGTCTTCGTCTCTGATACTCTTTGCCTGTGCCAAATCCATGGTTTTTTGCTAATGTGCAGGGTCGTGCAAGGTCATCTAGCATCAGTGCTTGGATAAACATCGATCAAAACATGAAATTAGGCGCCTGTGAATTATTTTTCCCTCGATGAATCGAAAGCGGGAGGGTCGTCACCCTCTACTTTCAAATTTCTTCAATTTATAGCGGAAAATCACTTAAAACCATGCAAAATTCAAAAATGTTATAAAATCCTGCATAAATAGGTTGATTGCTTCAAAGGACGAGTGGAGGGAGCGTGGTCGTTGGATGGAATCATCCAATGGTCGGGATTGATCGGGAGAGATTGTGGAATGGGCAGAAGCAAATTAAATCTGAGCCGTCGATCACGCAGAGATCGACGGTCGGGAGCAGAGGTTGAAAGTCAAACAGAGGAAACAGGGCGATGGAATGCAGACCGTCGATCTACAGATCAGATCGACGGTGGAAAATGATTTAACGCTGCGCCGAGACCATGTTAAGTGTCGGGCATCTTCATCGAGCGATAACCATTGGATGAGTGGCTTCAGATCGGACGGTCCACGGCGATATCGCTCGGCATCCTCGTCCGAACGATAACACGCGATGGACGGAGGTTTTTGGAATAGTGGCCAAGCCACGTGTCAAGCAGTGTATGGAATCGCTGGCGATCGAGGGAAAACAGCTTTCGCCCAAAGGCAGTGCGATGGATACCGTCGGTTTTGAGTAATCGGCTTATGGACGGTGGGGACCACGGGGAGACGGACTCCGCACCGTTGGATCTGCAGATCAGATCGACGGTGGAGATTGCTCGGATTTCGGACTGGCGGAAAACCTTAGAGAAATAATAAAAATTAAATTTTTGATAAATAACTTAAAATTTTAATATTTCGTGGGCGGAAAACGTAAAAAATAGGGTTAGGCGCCCGATTGCGGGGTCGTTGGGCGCATGGAGAATGATATGACCGAGGTGTTAAAATGGAAGGGGCTTATCGCATATCGGAACTTCGAGCCCGGGCTTTTCAATCAACCAATTGTATTTTATATGATTGCGATTGCGGCGATCGGTCTTTCAATCTACCCATTTTATATTCAACATGTGGTTATGGTTTATTAGTTTAAACTTTGGATAAATGGGTTTTTAACATTTACAAAGGAAAGAAGAGATTGGGCATGGATCATTCAATGGCTTTTAGTGCGAAAGGCAGGCCCACAGGATATATATATATATATATATATATATATAAACAATATGATTAGGGTTTTTATAATACAAAGCTAATCGCATCGGAACTTTGGGAATATGGCATAAAGACTCGCGCTCTTGGGTTTGTGCGATGAGATAAGCGCCTCCAGAGTTAGCGCTTGGTCCCAGGGTGTGGACATATGATCGGAAGTGGTCAGAGACTTAGCCCAAAGGGGCTTAAGTCCAATATATAAAAAAAATGTGTTTTTGAATGATTTTCAAAGGAAATGGAGGGTTTCGGTAAGGTTAAAGAGTGAGTCTTTAACTTTGTAACATTGATTTTCATGAAGGGAAGAAGAGGAATCATGAAAAAAAAGGAGTTTTATAGAGAAAAATGGGAGAAAATGAAGGTTATTTTTTGGAAGAGGGGGGAGGGGGAAAAAATTATGATTTTGCAGCAGTTTCTCCTCATGATTTCAGCAGGATTTCTAAGTATAAAATGGGAACAGCAATGAAGATTTTGGACAGAGGCATGAGGTCTTCTAGAATCTTCAAGAGCCAACAATTTTTAGCAATGAAATTTGTTCTTTTAAGGCTCAAAAATTCTTAGCCACCTTTTGCTATGACAAATATTATAGGTGGCTAACAGTGGCTCCACTTGGGGATGGTGCCTTCTTGAAGGCATCAAGAAATTCAGACTTGCATTCTCTGGGAGGCTGATCAGTTGCCTCATCCATTTATGTTCTCTAGGAGGCTGACCTATGCCTAATCCATTGGGCTTCCCTTCCTTTGCTGGGATGATTTTGCTCTGAAAACTTTTTAGAAGCCATGAAAACAATGGATTTTCATCAACACAAACTTTCTACCTACCCAATCCTACTGATCTAACATTTTTTCTTCATTAGAGTGCACTTGGATTGGCAAACTCTATTTACAACATTTTATTCTTTTGAAAGAAAGAAACCTAATCTATTTCTACTCCTTATTTCTCCCTGAACTCAGATTAAACAGTTGAGTTCAGATGCTTCTCTACCTAATATACCATCTGTTGGGATTAAACTGTCCAACAGATTTTTATTCTCTAAATTCTATAACAACAATTTAAAAGAACACAAGTTAGGATTGATCAGTCTAACTTGATGCTGGCCTATGGCATAAAACAAGCTGCACACAGACATTTATTTTGCAGAAAATTAAATCAAAATGGAAGGCTTAAGATCTGAAAGTTTAAAACACTTCCTTCATCCTTTTACAGCTCTGTTTTGACTCTTGTTTGAGTTGTTTCTTCCTTGCTTTCTGGTTTGGATTTTAAGCTAATTAGAACCAGATCTTTTACGTCCTTTGACTCAGAAAATAAAACAAATTTGAGTCATCTCTTTTGGAAACTTAGGTTCAGGTTTTGTTCATGTTTGAACCTTTGATTTCTATCCTAATCTAACTAATGATAAGCCAAGACTAAACAGTTTGGCAAATCGAATTCCCTATCCTATCAGCAGAAAATTTAAAGCTAATTAGTCAAGATTAGGCTGTTTGACTAACTAGAAGTGTGTTTTTCAGGAGTGGCATTTAAGCTTGCACACTTTCATAATTTGTTTCTCTTTTTGGTATGGGGTTGTACCTTTATTGTTTTGTCAATCTGCCCTCTTTTCTCTTTTTCATTGTTTTTGTATTTTTTATTTTTCTAACTTTGAATGCAATGGTGGATGAGATATTCATAATGGAAAAAAGAAAAAGAAGGCTTTCAGAACATAGTATGGATCAAGAGAAGTAATACTTAAGCATCCTGCCATTGACAGGACCCCCAAACAATTCTGCTCCTTTCAACTCCTGCAAGAAAAATGCATTGTTACCAACAGCTGAATGAATAGAGTAAGGGCCAAGCCATAGGTTGTCAAATTTTCCGTGCTTGCCTTCTCTTCCCTTCTTGAGTCCCATTTTAAAACTTTGTCCCCAATCTTGAAATTGCTGGCCTTTGTTCTTCTGTCAAAAAGATTTTTAATGCTCTCCTGTTTCTGCAATGCTTTGCTATACACTTCCTCTCTAGTTTGCTGAAGATGAATGGTCTGATTTATTCTTCTAATCATGTCATTATCTTCAGTCTGCAACTCTTGAATCAACTTGATCACTGGTACACCAAGGCTGTTCAGAAAAATTGCATCTGTACCATACACAAGCTGGAAAGGTGACATGCCAATGGATTTCTTCAAAGTCAATCTATCAGCCCACAGTGCATGAACCATCTTTGTGTGCCAAGACTTCTTGTTGTCCTCCAACATTTTCTTGATTATGTTCACTAAGATTTTGTTTGAGGATTCGGCAAGTCCATTACCTTGAGGGTAATAGGCCGTGGAATGCCCCAATGTTATCTGATATCTGTGATAGAACTCAACCATTTTCTTTGAGCCAAATGTCGTTGCATTATCAGTGATGATATTAGTGGGAAAGCCAAATCTGGAGAGAATGTTAGTCTCCATAAATTTCATAATAACTGAGTCATTGGCCTGCCTACATGGTATGGCTTCTATCCACTTAGTGAAATAGTCTGTGGCAGTGAGAATCCATCTATGCTGGGCAAAAGATGGGGAATGGATTTCTCCTATAAATTCAAGTCCCCATTGTTGAAAAGGGGCTTCAACAGTGATTGGATGCAGAGTTAGGGGTATTAGTTTTCTTTTGCCTTCAAAAATTTGGCACTTATGACAGGATATGATCATCTTGTGCACATCATGGAAAAGAGTAGGCCAATAGAAACCAGCCCTCAAAATTTTGTTGGTTGTTGTCTTCCAGTACAAATGACCTCCACATTATCCTTCATGGAACTGGTACTTAACCTTCTCTGCATCAAACTCAGGAAAACATTTAAGCAATAGACCACTTGCATTTTTCCAATAAAGACTTTTATCTATAATGCAATAGTTCACAGCTTTTAACTTAAGGAACCTTGCCTTTGTTTTTGTCAAACCAGGAGGTGTATTCAAATTAAGCAAAACATAAACAATATCAGCATACCAAGAAGAATTCATAAAATGGTTTTCAACAATAGGAGTTGAGAATCCTTCTGGGTCATCCAAAGCATCAATCATATTAATATCAAGAACTTCAAAATTGCTTTCAGCCATTAATCTAGCTAGACCTTGGCCTTTGATGAGTTTAGTGGGCTTTATCTCTAAATCATATTCAAGAATAACAACAATCCACCTACCTCTCTTACCATCTGGGTCCTGTGTTAGAATGTCTTTAACAACTTAATTCAGGACAAAGGCAATGATGTGTGAATGAAGGACGTATACCCTGAAGTCTTTCAAAGCTTTAACTAAGGCGAAAGCTTGCTTCTCCATAATGTTATACTTCAAAGGGGCATCCCTCAATGCCTTGCTAAAGAATGCAATAGGATGCTCTTGTCCTTGTGGATTTTTCTATAAAAGGACAACATCTATGGTATGTTATGATGCAAACGAGAAAATATAAAAATCTTTTGAAAAATCAGGACTTATCAGAACTGGTGTTTTGGTTAACGCTTGTTTCACCAGTTCAAAGGACTTCTTTGCTTCCAAGGTCCATTTTACCCCTTGCCCCTTCTTTAACATGTTTGTGATATTCCTAAGGAGCTCAGCCAAGTTAGGGATGAACCTTCTCAAAAAGTTAATCTTTCCAATGAAAGATTGCAACTCTTTGATGTTTCGAGGATGAGAGATTTGCAATATGGCCTCAATCCTCTTTGGGTCTATCTTTATACCCTCTTCTGAAATAATGTACCCAAGAAGTTTACCTTCTTGGAGACCAAACAGTGTCTTATTAGGGTTTAAAGATATCCCAAACTTTCAGCATTTGTCGAAGATTTTTCTTAAATGTTCTAAGTGCTCTTCACCTGTTTTTGAAAATACAGTGACATCATCAAGGTATATAATGATGAAGAAGCCCAGTTCCTCCGAGAATGCTATGTCCATGGCTCTTTGAAAAGTTGCTCCAGTATTCATTAGACCAAAGGGAATTTTCACATACATGAAAGTGCCCCATGGTGTAGTAAAGGTTGTCTTTAATTGATCAGCAGGGTGAACTAAAATCTGATTGTACCCTGAATAGCCATCAAGTAAAGAAATTCTTTTAGACCCTACCACCCTTTGTAAAATATGATCCATCTTGGGTAAAGGGTAGTTGTCCTTTAATGAAGCTTTGTTTAAGTCTCTAAAGTCTATACAAAGCTTGATCTCTCCAGTTTTCTTCCTAACAGACACCAGATTAGATACCCATTCAGAATATCTAATGGGGACAATAATACCAGCATCATGCATTTTCATGATCTCCTTCTGAACTAAAGGCAACAGAATAGGGTTTATTCTGCGCAGTTTCTGTTTGAATGGTTTTTGGTTCTCTTTGAGGGGTATTTTGTGTTGTATTATTTCAGTGTCATAGGACTTAAGATCTTCGTAACTCCATGCAAAAACATTAGAAAACTCTTTAAACAGCTCTATGTATTTGAGTTTAATGTGAGCTGGTAAATTTTTAGACAGTTTAATCATTTTTGGTTTAAGTTCACTGCCTATATTGCACTCCTCCACTTCAATCTCTACAGGTTCCAGTTTTGGCTTTTTGGCCACATCGTTAAAATCAAACAACTCTTCTAAAGGTGTCAGACCACTTGGCAAACTTTCATCTTTAGAGTGCAGCATTTCTAACTCTTCTGTTTCTAACTCTGCATTCATTTCTATTTCGTTCACAAGTTTTCCAGACAGTAGATTAATATTAACAAGTTCAGGAGACGGTTCTTCTTCACCAAAAAAAAATTCTTCACCGCAGTCTGTTTTATACTCTGAATCTGAACTATGTAGTTCGAATTCATTTCTGAATTGCATGAAGTCCTCTATTTGTTTGTCATTGTCAAAAACCTGCCAATATTTTTTATTATCAGGCACTGCTGGTCTAAATTTTATCTGATTTGTGCAGTCTTTGTTTTCAAATGGCGTTAAGCATGTCCTCGCTGCAAAGGCTAAATTGTGGGCTGCAATATTTCTTTTTCTTGGGAAAAAAATTAATTCGGACTCTTCAAATAGTTTTAAAAGGTCCATGACATCATTCCGGTAGGCTCTAAGTCTGGGATGATTTGCGTTGTACTCCCCATTGATTTGCCTAATGATTAACTCTGAATCCCCATACAGTTTGATTCTTCGGGCCCCTAAATTTTTCAATAGGTGTAAGCCTAAGAGAATGGATTCATATTCTTCTATGTTATTGGAACACTGAAAGTTTAATTTGCAGGAAATGCTTTCTGTGTGGTTATTTTCAGTGTTAGTAATCCAAACACCTGCACTAGCATTGTTCTTAGTGCAGGATCCATCGAAATACATACTCCATAGAGGACATTTCTTAGTTTCATCTTGGTTACTGTCCTCTTCAACTAACGTGCTCAAAGGTTGTTGTGGAAACTCAGTACTTAGTTATATTTTTTTTGATTCCCCAAGATTTTCATTTGTTTGGGGATTGTTTTCTTGATTGTGAATGTTTAAGAGCAAAGGACATCTTCCCTGTAGCTCAAGACCTTTGTTTAGTTTGCTAGATTTTACAGATTTAGCAAACTGTTTAGACACACCTACATTGTGACCCTCTTCCTCCCTGTTGGCCATTAATCCAGATAAAGCAACTTGTTCACCAAGTGTTTCATCATTAAACATAATAAAAGAATCAAGGCCTATAGTTACAGAATACAGGGGAGAGTTTTCGGGTTTGTCTTGGCTTGTGGCGGTGTACTGCATATGGGACTCCCTGTAAAGTCTTCTAGTTTGATTAAAAACAGGGATAGTCGCATAGGTCATGTCCATTTGCATAGTCCTTTGTAACTTAGCCCCCCAAGATCTTGATAATAACATTCCATACTTTGGGGGCACATCAGCCACAACAATATCCATGACTAAACATTTGGCTGGAGTTTGGGCTAAGTTAACACAGAGGTCTTTGATTAATCCTAAACATCTTACCCTGCTGGAATCAAAGGAGTAAAGGTCTTTATAAGGTCTGGTGATTTCTAGACCCAGGCTCTCCATTACAACCTTAGGCATTAAATTGTGAGAGGCTCCTGAGTCATGCATAGCATTGTGCAAAATTTTATCATGAACATTTAAACTCACATAAAAGGGAGGAATAGGTCCCTCTTGATATCTACCTTCAATCTTAGGACCAAAAATAAACTCTGGTTGGTCATAAAAGATTGACTGTGTCCTCATTTTCTTCTATTTTCAAAGCCTTAAAAATTTGGGTTCTATATACATGTTGGGCAGCTAACTCAGTCAAGGGAACAGAGATTTTGATCTTTGAAATTTCTTGCTCCGGGCTGAAAGGAATTTGACTCTTTAAAGTGTTGGTTTCAGCCCTATTAGCTGTCACTCTATCAGCAATATCAGCTTGCTGATTTGTTTTATTTATACTTGAAAATTTTTTTTTTGCAGGATTACTAGCTGAAGTGTTAGTACTACTAAGGTCTGCACTCTGATTTTCATTGTTTTGAGTGCTTTTACCTTTTCCTTTATCAGAAATTACAGCCACTATTTTTTCCTTTTGTTTGACAACTTTAGGTTTGGTTGTAGTGCTATTTTGTGAAGATTTTTCAGAGGTTTTGTTGTTGTGGGGTTGTTGACTAGTTTTACTTCTAAGGTCGTATTCTCTTTGAGGCTCTATGATGACATTTTCCATGTCTTGATAATAATTTTCATCGTCATCCCTTTTGTCATCATAAGGTGTGTATAGACCTTGTTTTCTATCATAATGAATCTCAAAGTCATCATTGTTTATCCCCAACATGTTAATATCATCCTCTACTATTTCATCTGTTTCCTCAACCTCACTTACATAGTTTTGATGAAAGGGAGGAGTGATCTACTGATCATCTTCCCTAGATCTGTTTGGAGGTTGGTTCCTTCTAACATTCTGATTCTGGTTCTGATTTCTATTTTAAGGAGCAGTTTGGTTTTGATTTTCGTGTGCTCTCTTAATTATGCTCATCTCTTTCATCATTTCTTCCATCATTCTTTCCATCTTTGAGCTAGAAGTAGATGGTGTAGATTCCTCTCTAAAAGAGACTCTCTTCTCGTTTTTCATCCTTGCTCTCTTTTTCATTAAGTTGACTTCCACAGAAAGAGCACCCCTTTGCATATCTTCAAGGGTTGCAAAATCTATTTCTCTCAGCTGATAGGTCATGTCAGAATCAAATCCTTTAGGAAACTTGTTTAAAGCTGAGCCCTGTGGAGGTTTTAGCTCTGGGGAAAGTGCATCATACACACTATTGAATCTAGTGCAATAAGCTTGCACACTTTCCCCAGTGTTTATATGGAGGTTCTTATAGTCAGAAAGGACTTGGAGAGGGTTTTTCTTTACTTCCCATTTGTTTAAGAACGTTTGATGGAAGCCTTGGAGATCATTAATACTATGGGGGGATAAACCTTTAAACCATTTTCTGACTTCTCCCCCTAAGCTCTGAGCGAATAACCTAAGCTTGACAGAATCATCATCAATTTCATTTATGTCAAAGTAGTCATTCATTTTATCTACATGTTGTGATGTAGTTGTAGCATTGCTAGCATCATATAATGGAATCTTGGACTGATAGTCCTGTGAAAGATTGACTAGTGGTACAGGAAGGACTAGGGGAGCATACCATGCAGCCATGACGGGAGGTGGATGTGGATTTACAAGAGGGACAGTGGGCTGAGGTGTAGTGGTTTGAACAGTGGATGAAGGGTGAGCAGAAGTTGATGGACCAGGAATAGAATGCTGAACTGATCTAGGATGAGAGACACCTAAGTTGTGAAGGAAATGTAAATCAGGAGGTGTTGTTTCTCTATTACCAGGATACTCACTTGTTTCAGGGGATGAAAGTAAAAATTCAGAGTCTAGCTGAGTTATATCATCAATTGACCTAGTTCTAAATGGATTCACTAAGTCAGGTTGTGATTGTTGTAGAGCTGAAAGATTTTTAGGAACTGAACTAGCTCTCAAGGGTGACCTGAAAACAGTTGACAATTTAATCTTAGGATATTTCCTAAGGATACCTTCTGGGTTATCAACTACTTCAGGTGGGTCTGGGTCAGGATAGGCTCTAGTGTGAATCTTTCTGGGAGCCACTACGCTGTGTTATTAGACCCAAATAAACAAGAAAAGTTTCAACCAGGTATGACAGTCTTTGAGATGTTAACTAATCTGTTTACACAAATCTTAATCCTACAGTCCTCTAACTGAGTTTGAATGATGTTATAATGATGAGGGTTCTTCCCAGTGGATTCTTAAGGTCTGCTAAGGATTGTGGAGTCACCAAGTGGAAGTTTTTAGCTCCTAAGGATGTAAAAGGTTTTATGGTCCACCGCCATCTTTATTTGATACCAATCCGAAATATTTTTTAGGTTTTTCTGAGTTATTTTTCAGTTGTATGGTTTTTAAGAATATCCTAACTTTGTTTCAAAACTTAGCTATGGTTATGAGACAAAGAAAGTTTACTCTTATGGCTAATCCAGCTAATCTTTCAAGGTTAGATAAAGTCTTAAGAGAATCCTAGGTTTTACCTAGCTTGTCACTGATTCTAACAAGTTTTACCATGATTACCACTCTTGGTAGTGCTTGAAAAGGATGCTTTTTACTCACAAATTTTTCTTGAATCAAGGGTTTCTGAGGTCTTAAAAGGTATGAAAACACTCAGCTCCCCAGTGGAGTCGCCTGAAATGTTAGGGATCTGTAATTTTAGCAGATTGGTGAGACTAAAACTGCAGAAGCAACATCGTTTCAACCACTTTGGGATTCTAGGATCTAGCCCTCCTGAATCCGGAGAGGGATCTCTCCAATAAGTGCAAAGATATATTTGTATTTGAAATTTAGGGTAATGATATTAGGCTAGTTATGAAGGCCAAGGGTTTTGTTTGTTTTTGGATGGTTGAGCATGAATACTGTTTTGAGAGGAAATTTCTAAGTGCAAAGAGTTTCAAAGGTGAGAAGTTGCAAGTGGATAGAGTAGTTAGGTTAAAAGATAGATATAACGCTGGTTTTTAGTCCATTGGGCTATGGGGTCATATCTGGGCTTTAATTGAGCAACAACATCAAGAGTGATCCAAGGGGCAAGTTATCTATACCACAAGATTATTGAGATTAAAATGATGGGATGGAAACAATAAAGTGTTGGAGGGATGGAAACTGATAATAATTTCATAAAGGATTTATAGTCAGTCCAAACAAGAAAAGCCTCTTAAGTAACTGTTTAAAACCAACCAAGCGCAGGGCTGACCATTGACCTCTTGGGCAAGTTTGTATTAAAGCAGCTTAATTGACAAAAAATACAGTAATCCACATAATTACCTTCATAAAGTATGAAAACACATAAGAAAAACAAAGTGTAAACTTAAGATCAGATAAAGTACTTTTAAACCTATTCTGCTTTCAGCCGACACCAAGGGAAACTTTCAGAATCTGCTTTTGGAGAAAAACTAGGACCAGGGCACACCATATCTTCCATAGTCATATTTAATAAGAAAATAAGGAAAATAACTTTCAAGAACAAGGTTTAAAGCAAACAGTAGGACGAGGGAACTCCAGCATTCCTAACTGCTTAAACTATATTAAATCATTCTTAAATAAACAAGTTCGAGGAAAACATTAAGATAAATCTTTCAGTTAGAGAAGGTTACTGATATACAGTAGGTCCTAACTCTATAAATGCTGTCCTTTATCAGAGAATAGTGAAACAATATGACATACATAGAAGGAAAACAATAACAAAGAAAGAAGCACTTCACCAGTGATATAGACCAGGATCCCAAGAAACAACTTGTTATTAATGTCAAACCAGTTACAGTATTCAAGTCCAATGTTTCAGTTCAGCAATCATCTTCACTATTCAGCCTATCTAATCTATCACAAGCATAGCTCCAAGGGCCAGTGAACACTATTTACAATCAGAAGTTTTTTGCTCAAATATATTTCCAAGTTCTGTAACCAACCCCTCACTCATTTTCTACAGAAGTATATATAGAAGAATGAGGAGGCGAGATCTGATAAAAGATCTCAATTAAAATTAATACAGTCTTAATGATTTCTTGGCCTTTGAGGGGCTGAATGAAGAATCTTACATACATATCCTCTGTATTAAATGTTTTTACATAAAGATTAAGCTCGATGGGAGCTTTTGTTGACCTTTGAGGCTCTGTGTGGCATCGAAGTAACTCTGCAGATGTTCTTTGAATTAATTTCCTTGGCAGGGTTTCCTCTTTGGCTGCGTTGAGGCAAAATATCTGATCTGGACCAATAAATTCGGCCTCTGACTGAATACTTTTAGGCACAGGTGGCTTTGTGGTAGCTAAGAGGAATCAATTTGCCTCAAATTGTGGCGGTGGAGGCATTCCTGCTTGATCAAACACTTTAGGTTTTCTGTAAACTGTGTTTTATTTGGGGATTAGGCTTTAGATAAGCATCTTAGACGTAATCCCCACAAATCTGTCCTTTAATCCACTGTTCTGGTTAATTCTGGTCTTCGTCTCTAATACTCTTTGCCTGTGCCAAATCCATGGTTTTTTGCTGATGTGCAGGGTCGCGCAGGGTCATATAGCATCAGTGCTTGGATAAACATCGATCAAAACATGAAATTAGGCGCCTGTGAATGATTTTTCCCTCGGTGAATCGAAAGCAGGAGGGTCGTCACCCTCTACTTTCGAATTTCTTCAATTTATAGCGGAAAATCACTTAAAACCATGCAAAATACAAAAATGCTATAAAATCCTGCATAAATAGGTTGACTTCTTCAAAGGACGAGTGGAGGGAGCGTGGCCATTGGATGGAATCATCCAACGGTCAGGATTGATTAGGAGAGATCGTGGAATGGGCGGAAGAAAATTAAATCTGAGCCGTCGATCGTGCATAGATCGACGGTCGGGAGCAGAGGTTGAAAGTCAAACGAAGGAAACAGGGCGATGGAATGCAAACCGTCGATCTGTAGATCAAATCAACGGTGGAAAATGATTTAACGCTGCGCCGAGACCACGTTAAGTGTCGGGCATCTTCATCGAGCAATAACCGTTGGATGAGCGGCTTCAGATCGGACGGTCCACGGCGATATCGCTCGGCGTCCTCATCCGAACGATAACGCGCGATGGACGGCGGTTTTTGGAACAGTGGCCAAGCCACGTGTCAAGCAGTGTATAGAATCATTGGCGATCGGGGGAAAACATCTTTCGCCCAAAGGCGGTGCGATGGATACCGCCGGTTTTGAGCAATCGGCTTATGGACGGTGGGGACCACGGGGAGACGGACTCCGCACCGTTGGATCTGCATATCAGATCGACGGTGGAGATTGCTCGGATTTCAGACCGGTGGAAAACCTTAGAGAAATAATAAAAACCAAAGTTTTGATAAATAACTTAAAATTTTAATATTTCGTGGGCGGAAAACGTAAAAAATAGGGTTAGGCGCCCGATTGCGGGGCCGTTGGGCGCATGGAGAATTATATGACCGGGGGGTTAAAAGGGAAGGGGCTTATCGCATATCGGAACTTCGGGCCCGGGCTTTTCAATCAACCCATTGTATTTTCTACGATTGCGATTGCGCGATCGGTCTTTCAATCTACCCATTTTATATTCAACACGTGGTTATGGTTTTTTAGTTTAAACTTTGGATAAATGGGTTTTTAACATTTACAAAGGAAAGAAGAGATCGGGCATGGATCATTCAATGGTTTTTAGCGCAGAAGGCGGGCCCACAGGATATATATATATATATATATATATATATATATATATAAACAATATGATCGGGGTTTTTATAATACAAAGCTAATCGCATCGGAACTTTGTGAATATGGCATAAATACTCGCGCTGTTGGGTTTGTGCGATGCGATAAGCACCTCCAGAGTTAGCGCTTGGTCCCAGGGTGTGGGCATATGATCGGAAGTGGTCAAAGACTTAGCCCAAAGGGGCTTAAGTCCAATATATAAAAAAAATGTGTTTTTGAATGATTTTCAAAGGAAATGGAGGGTTTCGGTAAGGTTAAATAGTGAGTCTTTAACTTTGTAACAGTGATTTTCATGAAGGGAAGAAAATGAATCATGAAAAAAAAGGAGTTTTGTGGAGAAAAAGGGGAGCAAATGAAGGTTAGTTTTTGGAAGAGGGGGGAGGGGGAAAAAATGATGATTTTGCAGCAGTTTCTCCTCATGATTTCAGCAGGATTTCTAAGTATAAAATGGGAACAGCAATGAAGATTTTGGACAGAGGCATGAGGTCTTCTAGAGTCTTCAAGAGCCAACAATTTTTAGCAATGAAATTTGTTCTTTGAAGGCTCAAAAAGTCTTAGCCACCTTTTTCTATGACAAATATTATAGGTGGCTAACATACTCTATGAAGAAATTATTTACAACTAAGCAATTTCTATAAACAAATATGGAAATATTCATTAAGTAGAAATATTGTTCTAGCATAATATCATGTTATACAAACTAAAGTGTATTAAACATCCTTTATATACATCTATAATATCACCTCAAATTCAACTATCTCTTCATGCAACATTCCTTCAAGCTCTACAATTTGTCTCCTTGATTCAGCAACCTTAATACCAGAATAAAAGGATCCAAATGTGGTGGTTTTATGTCCTATCTAACAGAGAAAATTAAAAACCTCTCTAAACAACATTTCCACTTCATCTGCAACTTATACATTTGCATCAAAATGCACATTAGTTTGGATCTGGGGGGTCCTATGCCATAGGTATGATAGGCATATAAATTAATTAGCAAATATCTACCCATATGTATAATCTGTATCATAAAGTACCTCTGCAGCTTCCTTTCTGAACCAATCTTGTTGATGTGGATCATGGAACTCTAATTTTGAAGCTGGAAAATGCAAAAAAAAAACATTTATGGAGGAATATTAGAAACATGCAATCATACTGCCAAACCTCTCACATTGAATTTGGGAAGAACATAGGTCCAATATATTAGTATAGAATAGCCATTAACTATCATAGACAATTATGGGTACTATAGAAAAATCATGAATTACATAAATTATGTAAGATAGCATAAGGTCAAAATAAAAAAAATAATATGAAAACTGCTTCCAAAATATAAAGCAGCCAAATTTAGTGGCATATAGAAGAGAGAACATTGTGGCAATGCTTTAGGTGTAGCTTTAAATTTTACTCTGTGGTTTAGCATATTTCTTAAAGCATGGTGGTTGAAAGGACTAGCAAGGGGTAAGTGGAGAGAGGAGTCAACACTACATGGTACATTTGATGAAAAAAAAAAAATCAATTTTTTTACAAGCTCATGGAGGAAGCTTTGAGGCCATAATTTGAAGAAGTTTTTGTTATATTAGATGGATAAGACAACATATAATTGGAAAGATACAACAATGTTGGTGCATTTGGAGAGGGTATTGCATATACAAAGGGAAGATACCACAGAATCCTTGATGTAGAATGAGATCTAGACGCTTTTCTTAAGAAAAAAAAGTCTCAAATCATATGATGTGTTTCAGTGGTTCTCCCATTTACAACACCTACAGCTATTATGATAAAGAAGATCATGGAAAAATAAAGCGGGCTAAAAATGAGGGTCGAGAATTATGGTGAATGGCCTTGTCTTGGACATCTTTTGGTAGAAATTTAGTTTGATCATTGAAAAATTAATCACTGCCTTGTGTCCAGGTCCACATTCAGACACCACTCTCGCTTGAGGTTACTCTTGTAAAGTTAAATAGTGAACTCAAAAATGAACAAGTGAATGTTAGAAAAAATGCAAAATGGTGAGATAGAAACATATAGTTGAATTTTTTGGCAGAACTGGAGCAAACTTTTGTGGTTAGATCATCACAACATCTCTGAGGAAGTAGTAGACAAGAAATCCATTTTGAATTTCAATAAGAGTGGGGAGCAAAAAATGACACTCAATAATTTCAATAATTTATGTAACTCATGATTTTTATGGAGTACCATAATTAGTTTTCATACACAATTATGGTTACTCTAGAAAAATCATGAGTTACATAAATTATGTAAGATGTCACAAGGTCAAAATAAAGAAATAATATGAAAATTTCTTCCAAAATATAAAGCGGTCGAATTCAATGGCATAAGAAGAGAGAACATTGTGGCAATGATTTAGGTGTAGCTTAAATTTTTCTTCATGGTTTAGCATATTTCTTAAAGCATGGTGGTTGAAAGGGCTGGCAAAGGGTAAGTGGAGGGAGGAGTCAACAATGCATGGTACATTTGATGAAAGAAAAAAATTCATTTTTTTACAAGCTCACATAGGAAGCGTTGAGGCCATAATTTGAATAAATTGTTGTTATCTTAGATGGATAAGGCAACATATAATTGGAATGAAATAGCATTGCTGGTACATTTGGAGAGTATTGCAGATCCAAAGGGAAGATACCATGACAACCCTGATGTAGAATGAGATATAGACACTTTTCTCAAGCAAAATAGTCTCAAATCATAAGTTATGTGTTTCAGTGGCTATCCAATTTATAACACCTACAACTATTATGATAAATAATTTCATGGAAAATAAAGCAGGCAAAAAATGAGGGCCAAGAATTATGGTGACTGGCCCTGCCCTAGACATCTTTCGGTAGAAATTCAGTTTGATCATTGAAAAATGAGTCACTGCCTTATGTCCAAGTCCACATTCAAACACCACTCTAGCTTGAGGTTAGTCTTGTAAAGTTAAATAGTGAACTCAGCAGTGAACAAGTGAATGTTAGAAAAAAGGGAGAATGGTCATCTATAAACAATATAGTTGAATTTTCTGGCAGGATTAAAGAAAACACTTGTGGTTAAATCATCTCAAAATCTCTGAGGGAGTAGTAGACAAGAAATCCATTTTCAATTTAAATAAGAGTGGGGAGCTAAAATTGGCACTGAATAATTTCAATAATTTATGTAACTCAAGATTTCTCAGGAGTACCCATAATTAGTTTTCATACACAATTATGGCTACTCTAGAAAAATCATGAGTTAAAATTATGTAAGTTGTCACAAGGTCAAAATAAAAACATAATATGAAAACTGCGTCCAAAATATAAAGCAGTTGAATTTAGTGGCATAAGAAGAGAGAACATTGTGGCAATGCTTTAGGTGTAGATTTAAATTTTACTTCATGGTTTAGGATATTAAAGCATGGTGGTTGAAAGGGATGGCAAAGGGTAAGTTGAGAGAGGAGTCAACACTGCATGGTACATTTGATGAAAGAAAAAAAAAATCAATTTTTTTTACAAGCCTAGAGAGGAAGCTTTGAGGCCATAATTTGAATAAGTTGTTGTTATTTTAGATGGAGAAGGAAACATATAATTGGAAAGAGACAACATTGTTGGTACATTTGGAGAGGCTACTGCAGATCCAGGGAGAAGATACCATGACAGCCCTGTTGTAGAATGAGATCTAGACGCTTTTCTCAAGAAAAATAATATCAAAACATATGTGGTGTGTTTCAGTGGTTCTCCCATTTATAACACCTACAACTATTATGATAAAGAAATCATGGAAAAATAAAGCAGGCTAAAAATGAGGGTTGAGAATTATGGTGAATGGCCCTGTCCTGGACATATTTTGGTAGAAATTCAATTTGATCATTGAAAAATGAGTCATTTCCTTATGTCCAGGTCCACATTCAAACACCACTCCACCTTGAGGCTACTCTTGTAAATTTAAATAATGAACTCAGCAATGAACAAGTGAATGTTAGGGAGAATGGTCAGATAGAAATAATATAGTTGAATTTTATGGTAGGATTGAAGCAAACTCTTGTGGCTAAATCATCTCAACGTCTTTGAGGGAGTAGTAGACAAGAAATCCATTTTGAATTTCAATAAGAGTGGGGAGCCAAACAATGAAATCGTTAGTGAGGGACTGGCAGATGATGGTGAGGCTGATGATATTCATTCTAGAACTATGTTTTCATGCAGAGACAAAAGTTATGAAGATGAGTTTCTTCCTATGACAAAGGCTTGACCTTATCCTACAACACTTGAATTAAATTTGAGGAAGAAAAACTAGTAATGTATGCTCCCAGATAGTTGCAAGGGAAGCATCTCAGTTTTGGAGAGATATTCATAGGTTGGAAGTTTTTATGATGGCTATTTTGAAAAATGTGCACTCAGGAGTTATCTTAGTTTTGAAGTTTGATGGAATCTGTGTTGGGTTGCACACCCATCAATGTGGGGTGTGACAAAGATCTCTGGACCCTGTTCGTGCACAGGGAATTGAGGATTCCAGCACTATGTTTTCATGCAGTGAAAAAAGTTATGAGGATGAGTTTCTTCCTATGACAAAGGCTCGACCTTATCCTACAACACCTGAATTAAATTTGAGGCAGCATAACCAATAATGTATGCTCCTAGATAGTTACAAGGGAAGCATTTCAGTTTTGGAGAGATATTCATGGGATGGAAGTCTTTATGATGGCCATTTGAAAAAATTTGCACTCATAAGTTATATCAGTTTTGTAGTATGATGGAATTTGTGCTATGTTGCACACCCATCAATGTGGGGTGTGACAAAGATCTATGGACCCTATTCATGCACAGGGAATTGAGAATGTCCTTGAATTGAGAATTCCAGCACTATCTGCACTCAGAAGTTATCTCACTTTTGAGTATGATGGAATTTGTGTTGGGTTGCACACCCATCAATGTGGGGTGTGACAAATATCTCTGGACCCTATTCGTGCACAGGAAATTGAGGATGTCCTTCAATTGAGGATTCTAGCAAAAATGTGCACTTAGAAGTTATCTCAGTTTTGAAGTATAATGGAATTTGTGTTGGGTTGCACACCATTAATGTGGGGTGTGAAAAAGATCTCTGGACCCTGTTCGTGCATAGGGAATTGAGGCAGTAGAACCGGTATTGTATGCTCCCAAATAGTTGCAAGGGAAGCATTTCATTTTTGGAGAGATATTCATGGGCTTGCTGTAAGTCTTTATGGATATAGCCCCAACATTCTAAACTCACACAACATAGAATATCCTTTTGTAATTGTGTTTATAAAAATATTTCCGAGGTATTAGCAGTGACATTGAACAAGGCCTTTTCAAAGGTAATCTCTCCTAAACAATTTGGATTTCAAGGTGGCAAGAAAATCCATGAAGCCATAGGATTTACTCAAAAAGGTCCATGCAAAATGAATCCAGAAAGATGACAACTTTGGTAATCAAGTTGGACCTTTTCAAAGCATATGATAGAACAAACTAGTTATATCTCAGGATGGTGTTAATGTATATAGGACTCAGTTATTTGGCGGTCAAGCGAATTATGAGATGTTTCACAACTGCAGAAGTGAATTACAAGACGCGTCATAAGTTATAACTACCTCTTCTATTATGCTCATCAATGGAGCATCCTTTGCATTCCTCACACCTCCAAGGGGTATAAAATAGGGTTTTCCACTCTCACCCCTTATATTTTTGTTGGTCAAAGAAGGGCTTTGTCGAGCAATTTTGGAAGTAAAACAATTGGTATTCTTAAAAGGAGTTAAAAAGAAAAAAAGAACTGCTCTTAACTCATTTATTATTTGTCGATGATATATTATTGTTCCTTGATGGTTTAAAGAGGGGAGCTAGAAAATTCAGAAACTTCTCAATCTCCATTGTGTGGGTATGGCTATGGAGATGAATGTACAAAGGTCATACATTAGTTTTAATCGTTTTAATCATTGCTGCAAACATCACAATGTTCCAAATTTTTCAATGGAATGATCATATCAACCACAAATATTATGATATTTTCATCCCCAAAATATCACAGTATTATCGTACAACAAACAAAAATATCACAATATTACCGCACAACAAACAAAAATATCTCTCACCCATAGAGGTGCATAAATGTACCTTTTTTTTTTTACTTTTTTCATCATTTTTGTATTTATTTTTTTTGCAATATATTTCCAATGCCCCCAATATTTTATTTTCCAAACACTTGATGATATTTTCACCGACAAGATGTTTTTAACACAGTTTGAATGTTAACTCCAAAGGACTCCTGAAGGCATTGTTTCCTTTTAGGCTTTGACTTACAAAAAATATTCAAATACCTAGGTTTAATTCTCAAGACAAATGGATACATAAAAGGTGATTAGGGATGGTTGTTGAGCAAAATAGAAAAAACAATTCATTTCTTGTGTAACAGATGGTTGTCAAGATGTGCAAATTAACCCTTGAAAAGGCTATCCTGGAAGCCATCTCCATGTATTAGCATTCTCTATCTTGAGTCCTAAAGGGAGCACTTGAAAGAATTAGAAAACTCTGTTGAAATTTCTTATGAATTGGTAAAGGTGAAGATGGTGGGAATCCAGATTTCTTGGGCCTGTTAGTTGTCCATAGATCTTCCCCAAAACAAGGAAGATGAGCTTTGAAGCAAATACAAGTATTACAAAGGAAATCTATTAATTATTAAGATTCAAGAAGTATGTATCCCCTGCTTATTTATTGGACTAGATAAGGACTCCTTAGAAAAGTATTAAGAATATTTCAAATCACTAGAAAGCCATGGAACTAGCCTTTCCTATCATTGGAAACTCATTTACAAGGAAAAATGGCAATGATAAGAATGTTAGGATTGACTTAAATTCAATTACGGGATGTGGTGAACAAATTATTCTAGGTCCTAACCTGATAAACCATTTTTCACAAGAAAAAATGAAGTATTTTTTACTTTACATCAAATTGTGAATACTAATGCTACAATTTTTTGGCAATGGGGTTGGGAATCAACATAATCTATCAATTTGGGCGGTGAATGGAAGGATTCAGAGACTTCCTTGATGTGGGCTAAAAATAATGTTACAGGTATGTACACTATAAAGTCATGTTATATATCTTTAATGGATATTTTTGGTCAAGAAGATATGCAATGGCGGATAATAATAATAAAACCTAAGAAACAAGAATATTCCTATGGCTCACAATTAGATATAAGGTTCCAACATGGGAAGGCTTACAAAAAAGAGGAATACGAGGACCTAGCATGAAGAATGTTATTCATTGTCCATATGATCAATATCTCTAGAAATATCTATAAAAAATAATTGGAATGGAAAATGCTTGAAGTGGTACTTCGATGGAAGAATGCCTTAGATCTTGGTTTCAAAAATAGGAATTAAAAGTTTTTAGGGAAATTGTATGTCCTGCTAAACAGGGTATTTGGCTAGTATGTGAAACTAGATCTTTGAAGAGAAACAAATTTTTACTTCCAAAGTTTGCAATAAGGTCTATGGAATTTTTCATGAATGCAAAACATCTTCAAAGATAAGACAACCATGGCAGGCGGGAGACATATATATTGACAAATTCTCTCCATGAAGTTTTAAGATAATTTTAGAAATGCAAGATGTCGTTTATTCGTTTAGAAGATTTTGTAAAATTAGTTAAAAGCGACATCATCCTTGTTTGTAGCTATATCACACACTCAAGTATAATGTGAACAAAATATGGTGGTTCGAGGTCAACAGGTTGAAGCTGGATTATCTATTTTGGAAAAATGTATCTCTGGTGCCTTGACATAGTCAAGGTCTTCTGTTTTTAGATTTGAAGGATAGTGCTGAGAAGTCATTATCACTGCTATGATTATGCATTGTAAAATTCTCAGGAAAGTCATGAGACTTACTTTTGGCACCTATTGTTAGAAGATAATCTCAAGTTCTCAACAGTAGAATGTAAGGGAGATTTCTTTGCTTTAAACTGTGATTTTTTTAATCCATATGTACAGACGAAAAAAATGAAAAACCTTTTTATGTTCACCTTGTTTTGTACACATGCCTAGAGCGAAAAAATAATAAAAGCAAAAACCCCATTTAGTTCAAAATATGAATAAAAGAAAATCCAATATATGTACTTTTTTTTTGTCTAAATTAATGAATAAGATATTATAATTTACATACTTACTTGTCGAAGATATTCAAGTCCATTCTAAGGTGTTCCAAAATTGAAGTCAGGCTCTCCAAACAGAACACACTATCTTCAAAATCATCTTGCTCCTCATATGGTAGCTCTTCGTAGCACTGTTCGTTTGATTTTATCAGCAGCAATGGACCTACAAAATAAATTTTGACAAAAACATAAGATACTCATTGGCACATTGGCAACGATGTTCAGACGGATCTAGGTAATTAAAGATAGTCTTCTGATGTGTTGCTTAATTTATACATATTAAGAATTCAAGAAGACTACATAGAACACTATTGCTTAGAGAATTGCTTCCTTAGAACAAAAGAAAAGTGATAATTAAGAAAAGTTTCATAACATGAAAGTTTTATAACAGTTTCCGAAATTTGAAAAGGTAGCCCTTCTTAGCACAGTACATTTTATTTTATAAGTAACAATGGACCTACAAAATAAATTTTGACAGAAATATAAGATACTCATAGGCGATGTTCCGATGGATATTGGAGATGGATAAATAAAGTCAAGGGATTTTGATGTGTTTATTATTTTATACACATTAATCATTGAACAAGGATACATAAAACACTAATTCTGAGATAATTGTATCCTATAACAAAAGAAAAATGATAATTGAAAAGAGCTTAATAACACATGCAAACTATAAATATTTAAACTACAAAACACAACATTTTATTGTAGATGTTTGTAATAAATCTCATGATGGTATTGAATTAGAAATCAAAACACTAACATCGTTTGAGAGAGCTAAGTAAAAATGGATTTTGATTTTGATCAGGTGATACTATGATCTCAAACATAACTCTGTAAATGGAAACAAAGGGTTATGAAGTTTGCAAACTGCAATAGTATATCCATATGGTAAAAAAATTGTCATTGATGAAAAATAGCTAACTATCATGAAGAAAATTTATCTTTTCAAAATCTAAGAACCATCCTATCTTTGTTGTATGAGGAATGCCACTCTGCAACTATGAACCCTAGGGTTTCTAGGTCGTTGAATTTTCTACAGACCTGATTTTTTGCGGCGCTACTCTATGATTATTTTCATGGTGAAAAGGGGGCCGAGTTCGAATTCCATGGTAGGGACTCTGCATATGGTTGGCTTGATTTCGGGGCTCTATGTGAGTTCTCAGGCTGATCAGTGACCAAGAGGAGCTTCAATCACAATCTTGTTGTCTGCCATTTTTGGGAATAGATTTTTGTCTTCTGTGAAGACAAAATCTTGGAGATAAATTTGTTGAGGACCATAGGAAGGATCGGAGCAAAAAAAAATGGAGCAACAGTCTCTTTGTTGTCTAATGTTTCCAAAGAAATCTTGGGACGTTGCAATGGGCCTAGCCACAAAACTTTGACCCAAAATTCAAATGAGAGAATCGACGCTCACGCTGGATCTCGTGCAATATATGTTGGGCTGACCTTTGTACATGGTCCTGACGGCACCATAATGGTTAAGGGAACTCTTTTAAAAGACTTGGTGCAGGCCCGCCCTCTCCCCAGTCATTGTGAGGGCAGCCTACTTTCCTATTTGATACATTGTCTTTACAAAAGTGTAAATGTTTCATAGCAATTATTTCAATCAGATTTTACAGCGATGTCATTTTTTCCACCTAACAGAAAATCTCAGTGTCCTAAACATAGCAAAAAGTCCAAATGCTAATACATAATGTGCAGATTCTAGCGGAATATCCCATTTTAAGTTCGTGTCTCACAAAATTATGAGTGTTTGGGAGATATGAATGTCGAATCTTGAGTTTTTTCACACAATGTCGAAGACCCAGTTTCCATTAAATCAAAATTTTGCTTGAATATAAAATCTCGAACTAAAATGTCTTGTAAATGTGTCGGGATTTTAAGCAAATGAATGAAGAAAGAGATGGTCTCACCTTCGCAATTCCTTCGGTACATCTGAGAGTTTCAATAGCATGTGAAATGGAGGAATGATAACTGGCATAATTTACAACAAAATATGTGGTGTCTGGTATCACTCTGACACACTTCCGTCCTCATTTACGCCCATCTTTGCACCATTCACAACACTCTGTGACTCTTAGAACCCCGCATAAACCCTGTTCAAAAATCCTTGGGCTTGGATTTGACCTGCTCATCACATTATTACAACCAGGGCAAGAGTACACTTGGATCACAAATTTCAAAACAACGACTTATCTACTACATGTATTAGAAAAACAACAACTTTCCTAGCGGCCGCCGCAGCGTACAGTAGGAAAATCATAAATTAAACCCATCTCAACCCTCTTTTACCTGCTTCAACCCATTCATGTTTATCATTAGCAGAAAAAGCAGAGGATGAGATAAGCTTTTACCTTTCTTTCAGGACAGTCCAATGCAATCTCTGAAGACTGTTTTTCATCAGATTGTTCTCACAAACGATAGCAAGCCTACTGCGAGAGAATGGAAGTGACCCAGCTGACAGTTGCTCAGCTTTTCTGCATAGCCGGGGTGGATCATCTGCAAGTTCCCCATTTCTCTTTCCCACGCCACTTATTCTTTGAGGCCCTGGCAATGCGACATCGCCATTGCCGAGGCCTCGTGTTGAAACCGATGGCTGGGCAGTGAGCAATCATTCGCTAATCTCCTTCTGCCCATCCCTTCGTTCCCTTCCTGAGGAGGGACCGGCTTGGATTTGACCTGCACTCTGCTCTTTTTCAAATTTGAATTCCCGCATTATGACCATCAAACTTCGCTCTTTTTCAAATTTGAACTCCCGCGTTATGACTATCAAATTTCCAGAAACGCTTGGCATGGTCAATGTACATTCGATTTTTAAAAAATTATCTACATAATTTCCTTTTGAAAAAGAGGGTCGAATCCCAGTGGATAAAGTTCGGGTGACAATTTATGGAACAAGATATATATAAATTATATAGTAGGAAATTATGTGATATATAATATATATGACTTAAATTGCTATGTATTGGTCATGTGAGTCTTGTAAACGAATCATTATCACATTAGAATATAATTTTTAGAAAACTTAATTGGTTTTTTTTTTCTTTTTTCTTTTTTCTTTCTCTTTTTTTGGGTTTAAAGGTGGTTTTTTTTGGAATTATTTGAAATTTAGTTAATTAGAGTAATTATATTCAGCGCATGAAGTCATCCAATGAGGGATAGAATTTAAATCTCATAGTGTGTAAATTTGTAATTCCATTGGAATTGCTTAAACCATTTGGTTTATTGAATTTAATTTATTTTTTCTAATTTTTATAAAGTGTGAAAATATCTCAAAGGGGGTGGATGACTTAATGCTTAAATTCCTAATGGATTTAAGTTCAAAAGAGACCAATGATCCAACCTGTAAAGGACAATCAATGGTCATAGTTAGAATGACCAATATCTAGAATGACTTGATGGATGTGTTTAAGGATGGGTTGATAAGTTTATTTTTGAAAAGGCATGATGGCCCAAAGTCAACCATAAAGAATTGGAGCCTTTTCTTTATTAAGTTTGCAAAGTCAAAAAATACTTTGATGTGACAAAATGGGTTAATGTTCAAAATCCTCAAAGTTTAAAAACCTTGCTTCAAGTTGTAAAGTGGTTCAATAGGAATTAGTTTGGAAAGGGCCAAAGTTTCAAAAGGGTAAAAGTTCAAAAAACACCTAATGTTTCAAAATGGGTTTAAGTTGGAAAATCATTCAAAGTTTCGTAAGGGGTTGGAGTTTGAAGTGGTTCTAGTGGGCCAAAATTACAACATTTCCAAATGTGTGATGTTTCAAAATGACTCAAGTGGATTAAGTTCAAAGATGGCTAATTTGAATTGCTTGAATATGTTTGACACATGTCATGTCCAAATGGCTCGATGGGAAAATGACCCAAAGTTTCAAAATCACCCAATGTTTAAAAAATGATCAATAGTATGAAGTTTGAAAGAGAGACCTTGCTAAAAATACTCCAAAAAAATTAATGTTTTAGTTGGCTCTAATCACTAAGCTTTAAAGGGGGATGATACTTTGGAGAGTTAATGTCCTCCTTTGAAAGTGCTTGGTCACCATGGTTTGAATGAGGTCAATATCCTTCATAAAAATGAGGTTGATGCTTTAGATGGGATTAATGTTTCAAAAGTGATTGATACCCTCATATAGAAGAAATTGATGTTTGAAATAGGCATGTTGCTCAAGTGAACCTAATCTCTTGAAAGGATTCAATGTTCAAAATAGCTTTGATGTTTGAAAAAGTTCGATCTTTTTAAAGGGTTCATTGGTTGAAGTTTAAAAGGAGGTTGATAGCCTATGGGGGGAAAAGATACATCATCAAAAGAAAATCACTAGTGTAAAGGGGGTTGATGCCTTGGATTAGCTCGAAGATCAAATCTTGGTATTTGGTGAACATGATATATGGTGCAAACGATGACTCACAAAATCTTATTTTAGGCATAAGTTGAGCACACAAATTCGAATGAAGATGAAATTTCAAGTGAACATTTTTTGACCTTCACACTCACCCTCGAGCTAAGAAAAAGGATAATTTCCCTTGAAAAATAAATAAGTCAAATGAAAGGAAGGAACCATGGAAACTTTAGTTGATGGGTAGGAATGAATGAAGCTTTTTTTATTGTAAGAGAGAAAATTGTTGGACCAAAGAGAGAGGACATGCTTCTAGTCTCTTGACTAGCCATATCAAGAAGGGGAGGAACCATGTAGGACCTGTTATTTCGACTTCTTGAACTGGCATGAACTTTTCTTTATTTCTGGATGATGGCCATTATCTGTTAATTATGTGCATTGGGATAATTAGAGTATCATAATATCATAAATAAAAGAGATAAATCATTTGATTTATGCTTGCCTCTTATCATTGACAATTATCTTGTTTATTAGCACACTACAACAATAATGCAAAAAAGAACAAAAGAAAATGACCAAAAGAGTAACAAGTAGATTTATTGAAAAGGTGAATCAAAACCAAGCACAAAAGGCATGCAGTAAAGTAAGCCCTCTCTTTATTCAAATGTTAGTTATTTTTCCTTGTGCTTGTGGAATGGAAAATAAAGATTCATTACTTCCTGTTGCATTTGAGACAGATACTTTACCTCTACATGCACATCAACATAAGATGAGTTGGCAAGGTCAGATTTAACTAAGCTCCATAAGGTCAATGGGTGTTGATCCTATATTTTTTCTACATGGTTATGACAATTTTAGATTCGTTATAGAGGATATTACATAAAAGCTTGATTACATATATAAAGATCATATAAGTCACTAACACACTTCGAGGTAAATGGGTCATGAGTCTAAGGATTGATAAGTGTTATGACAAAGTAATGGTATTAACTTAGTTTGAAGGTAAGGTTCTCCTTATTTCTTCATGCCCCCCCCCACACACACACACTTCAAATATTATACCAAATAAGAAAGCATCGACACCATTATTCTTTTGAAAATGAGAAGAATCAGGACTTGACTAGGTTGACCTCCCCTCATCACTTCTTGAAGCATTAAATCACCTTACTAAAATGTTTAGATGATAGTTGAGTTTCACCTTTCATCATACTCACACTCTCATGAGGGTGGAGAGGGCCTCCATGTTTTTTGTGATAAGGTGTGGACAAATTAATTTCAGAGAAATAGAGACTTTGGGTTCGGAAAAAAATTGTTTTTATAATGAATTCGTTGGGTTCCCAAGTTGTAAAAAAAGTAAGGCTATCTATGGGGGTATGAAAGCTAGGGAGTGCCAAGGTGTTCCAGTGAATGTAAGGTTCCTAGGTAAGGCTAGTTTTGAGGGCATGAGTGCCAAGGCATGCTTGGGAATGCTAATATGTGACAGACAGTGTGAAGGCATGTCAAACATGCTAAGATGTTCCAAGTGTAAGGCGTGCCAAGATGTGAAAGGGTGTGACAATGTGTGTCAGGGACGGTCAAGGAAACAAAATGGAGAAAAAAGTTAAACTACAAGGAGATGAACACATAAGAGGGTTAATAATTCATTAATTTACCTTTTCCATGAGGGGCATGCTAGGCACACCAACACTAGGTGCGAATAGGTTCCAAGTGCCAAGTGTTGGTGTATTCTATGTGCCAAATATTCCTCTATTGTTTCTCATCTACTTTCCAATAATTGATCTGAAATAAATTTAATATTAAACCACGCCAAAGCGTACCAAGTCATATCAATGCATGTCAAACATGCTAATACTTTCCAAGCGCTAACATGTGCCAAGTGCCAATGTGTGTCAAGGAGTGTTATGCATGCTATGAAGTGGCAAGGCATGTCTAAAAGTGCTAAGTAGAGAGTGCCAATGCGTGATGAGGAGTGTTAGGGAGTACTAGTACAACACAAGGGAGCACTAGGTCAAAATGCATGGAAGTGAACGAATATGAGGGTGTGTCAGGGAGTGGAAATGAGTGCTACTTGTCATGCCAAGGAAGGATTCAGAAGGTATTCTAAGCATTCACACACCATATTGACCACTCACTTCTTACCATTCCCACACCATAAAATAAAACCCTAAAAATTTCATTCCTAAAATCTCTTATGTAGTTTCCTAATGTCATTCAAGTATAATCTTGCAATTACTTATGTCAGTAATGGTGCGATCATTTTTTTATTCTCTTAAAGGAACTATTTTTAGACATGAACCCCATCAAACATAAATCATCGAGTGAAAACGAATGGAAATGAATGAATAAGAGGGTGTGTTTGGGAGTGTCAGCGAGTGTCAAACGTGCAAAGGGGTGAGTGACAAGGAATGCTAGGGAATGTTATGGAATTTAAAGAAGTGTCAGGGTGTGATAGCATGTTCCAAATAGTGCCAAGGCATGCCAAGACATGCTATGTGTTAAGGCATGATGAGATGTGCCAGGTGTTAGGATATGCGAACGTGTTTCAAGGAGTGTCAGGTGACAAAAGGGAACACCAAGTTAAAATGAAAATAAATGAACACATATAAGGGTTAATAATTCATGACCTTACCTTTTCAAGAGGGGCATGCTAGGCATGCCAACACTGGTGCCAATACATGCCAAGGGCCAAGTTTTAGCATGTCTTAAGTGCCAAACCATTCTCTATTTATTCTCTCTTAATTGAGAATAATTTGTAGAAATTATACAACAATGTGTATACCAATGGATTCAATCCGATCATGAAATATGCTAAAGAAAGATACTAAATCATTCTACAAATAAATTGCAGAAAATAAACACGATCGCCAATCACAACAATTAAAGAAAAAAGGAAATCAAAACACAACACATATATTTTCCCAGGGAAAGCTTACTACTCAAAACCCCTCTATCTTCTATTGTATATTCACCAAGGAATCATGAAACAATTACAATGCACCCTTCTCACAAGAGTCTCCTGCACTCTCACAACTTTCTCACATTGATCCAGACAACACCGGTCCAACACCTAGCCAATTCTCAGCCTGTCTTTAGCCTTCCTTGCTCATGCAATCCCTGTGGAATGCAATCCCTATTCTTTATGAATTTCAGTGTTCCTTGACTGCATTGATTATCATGGTCATCCTATTGTGTTTTAACTGCATCTGGGCAGCTTACTAATAACATAACTGATAGTTAACTTCCCTTTAACCTTTGTCTCAACTGAGTCTCCACTGGAACTGACATGCATGCAGTTATTAATAGTAAATCATCAGTTGCATGGTAGATCATTAATTGTGAATTAAATCTGATTTAATTCACTTGAACTCTCACTAGTGCAACAAACAATTACAACTAATTCAACTGACTTTAACTCACTTAATTAAGTTAACTGATTTCTCATGCATTAAACTCATGCACTTAACTGAAAATTGAGCTCTAAAACACATAGAATCACTCTGCATGCCTCACCAACCTCCCTCAACTCGAAATTCATGAGCTAACTGAGTTTATCACACTTAGTTAACTATTACAAGTGATTATGAGATAATATTACATTTTATTGTCCAATTTAATTAAGGGATAATTAAATTAGACACATTTCCAATTTATTAAATAAATTGAATTGCACAATAATGTATTGCTATGACCCATCACTAAATGACATATGGTCCCACACTAGTGTAGGTGCTATCATGTTGTTTCTGGATGCCAATTTCACTGTTTCTTGTTGCAAATTTCAACACTCCCTCTCAACAAGAAAGGAATCAATTTGTCTCAATCAAGTACCTTGAAATGTCCTTGCATGTGCACATGCACCTATTTCATGTGACATGCAAATCTTGCATGCAACACTTCTCTATTGTTGTTTTCACATGCCACACTTCTCTAGTGTTTCTCGCACATGCAAATTTTGCATGCAACACTTCTGAAACTTAATAGCCTCCAAGCAAATGAATCAGTATAATGCATCTGTCATCAGATTATTTTCACTGTTGCTAACTACTGCACATTTCTATTGGACTCTCTGCATTGTATACATCTGCATCCATGCACTCTACACTGCTACCAACTCTGATTTGCGCTCCAGTATCCGACACCTGTCACTTTGATATCTATCCTCCTAACATCTGACTGCATCAATCTAACTGATCCTTCCTGCTACTATTGTAATGTGGGCTCCTTGTAGGTAGGTTTGATCCATGAGATGCACCATCTCTAGGACCCTGCCCAAATTTCTTCTTGGGATTAATTTTGCACATCGCCCAACCTCACACCTGGAGGTATAGTTGCATGTAATCCCTCTACCCATCTGGCTCGAAATTTCCCCCTCAGGGTGGTCTCTTCATGAGTGGTTTATACCACTCCATGATCCTCATCTTGTGGTTTCTTCAAATCTTGAGGTCCATCTTTAGGAGCCAAGATTTCCTCATCTACATGCAAATCCAGCTCCCTCTCAAGGGACAATCGCATGACTTTCTCACACTTCCCCATGGTACATCCCTTGCATGTGTCTATTTTCGCAAGAGTACCCTTGGAAATACCCGTAGAAATCTGTTGCATGACCTTCAAAGCTCTGTGGTGTTGATGGCCCAATATCTTGTGCCATAACTCACCCTCATCCTGACTCACCACTTTGTCTGCCTTACCCATCAATGTTGCGCAGTGATCTACATCAATTTTATAGGGATTCTTCACACGAATCCCAATCTTCTTGGCTTTTCCTATGGCTTTGTGTCGAAGGAAATCTTTCCCTTCACTGAAAACCACATCATAAATTGAAACTAAATTTTCTTCAAGCTTGGTACATGCATTACATATTTTAATAAGAATGGTTTACCTGACTGTCCCTAGAAGGTAACTGTACCAATCCCGGTAGCACTATACCGCTCGTCATCACCCATTTCAATATGCATCTGGAGGTGCTTCTCCTCCAATCTACTGAAAATTTCTTTGTCTCATGTCATGTGGAAATTGCACCATTATCCAAGTACCATCCTCATCCCATTTCACTTGAAACCATGCATGCAATGAGAGATAATTAAAGCTCAATTTGTGAGGCCAAATCCTCACTAACTTCATATCCTGAAACCTTCTTGTTCTTCTTATTTTGTGGAAAATTAGTGGCATAATTTCCATGCTCGTGACAGTGAAAACACTTCACTCTGGACATGTCATGCTCCTTTCCTTCTTCGGTGGTCTTAAATTTGGAATAGGATTTCTTTCCCTTTTCCTTCTTCGCCTTACTAGCCAAAGCACAATTTTCTTCATCATCATTCTTAGATGAAGATCCATCCCTGGTATTCCGCTTGAATTCTTCTTTCACCAAATCCGACCCAATTCGTTCCCAATCTAGAAGCTTCTCCCTCCCATTGATAGAGGCTTGATAACTATGCCAACTCTTGGGAAGTACTAGAAGAGCTAGGCTTTTCAAGTCATCATCCACGAAAGTAATTCCTACACACCCAACATCATCTCGACATTGGACAAACTTGGTCAAGTATATCAGAATAGTGTTGCCTTTCTCCATTTTGATTTGCCTGAGATTTTCCTTCAGTGCCAATGTTCTATGATCCCTGTTGCTCTAAAACGGATCTTTCAATGCCTTCCACATTGCATATGGATTTGCTTTTCCATGGAGACTTGAGACAATGTGGTCTCGTACTCCCTCCAGTAAGATCCTCATCTCCCTTGCAACCTTCTTTTTCCAAGCTTCAAGATTTGTGGCATCTGCTGCAACGGGTTTGGGAATGTCATTATCAATGAATTCTTTCAACCCATTTTCCTCCAGTACGGCCTCCATATTTTCTTTCCATGCAATATCGTTAGAGCTTCCCTCGAGTGCATACTCCAATCTTAAGCCATTTCGATCCTGATCCGCTCATCGCACCAAGAATACTTTTGCAAATTCGAACTATATTTAGTCACAAACTCAAATTATTCTCCACTATAGTGATTTTCAGTGATGTGATACCATGTAGAAATTATACAAACAATGTGTATACCAATGGATTCAATCCTATCATGCGATATTCTAAAGCAAGATATTGAATCCTTCTACAAATCAATTGCAGAAAATAAACATGATTGCCAATCACAACAAGTAAAGAAAGAAGAAAATCAAACCACAACACATATATTTTCTCAGGGAAAGCTTACTACTCAAAATCCATCTATCTTCTATTGTATATTCACCAAAGAATCATGAAACAATTACAATGCACTCTTCTCACAAGAGTCTCCTGCACTCTCACAACTATATCACACTGATCTAGACAAAATCGGTCCAACACTTAGCTAATTCTCAACATGTCTTCATCTAGCCTTGCTCATGAAATCCCCATGGAATTCAATCCCTATTCTTTAGGAATTTAAACCTTCCTTGACTGCGCTGAGTATCATGGGCATCCTATGGTGTTTTAACTGCGTTTGGGTAGCCTACTAATAACACAACTGATAGTTAACTTCCCTTTAACCTTTGTCTCAACTGGGTCTCCAATGGAATTTACATGCATGCAACTATTAATAGTAAATCATCAGTTGCATGGCAGATCATTGATTGTGAATTAAATCTGATTTAATTCACTTGATATCTCACTAGTGCAACAAACAATTATAACTAGTTCAACTGACTTTAACTCACTTAATTGAGTTAACTAAATTCTCATGCATTAAACTCATGCAATTAACTGCAACTTGAACTCTAAAACACATAGAATCACTCTGCATGCCTCACCAACCACCCTCAACTCGAAATTCATGAGCTAACTGATTTTATCACACTTAGTTAACTATCACAAGTGATTATGAGATAAGATTACATTTTATTGTCCTATTTAATTAAGGGATAATTAAATTAGACACATTTCCAATTTATTAAATAAATTTAATTGCACACTAATGTATCTCTAGGACCCATCAGTACATGACCTGTGGTCCCACACTAGTGTAGGTGTTGTCATGTTATTTCTGGATGCCAATTTCACTGTTTCTTATTGCAAATTTCAACATAAATGATCTCAAATCAATTTTATCTTAAACCATGCCAAGGAATTCCAAGGCATCCAAACACATGCCAAAAATTTTCAAGTGCCACTAAGTGCCAAGAGCCAATATGTGCCAGGGAGTTATAGGGCATGCTATGGAGATCCAAGTTTGCTAAGGAGGGAGTGACAAGGTATGCTAGATATTTCCAAGGCATGCTATAGTGCTAGGGAAGCATACAAAGATTTTCCAAGTGCCAATGGTGTTGAGTGTTAGCGAGTTGCAGGGAAACACAAGGGAGCATTATGTAAAAATGCATGGAAATGAATGAATACGAGTGTGTGACAGGGAGTGTCAGCGAGTTCCATGTGTGATAAGGAGGGAGTGGCATGGTATGCTAGGCAGTGCTAAGTCATGCTAGTGTGTCATAATGGCATGTGACCAAGATGTGCCAGGTGCCAAGGTGTGCCAACACATGATAGGAAGTGTTAGGGAGTCCTAGGGACACAAAAGGGAGCATTAGGTGAAAATAATGCATGAAAATGAACAACCAAGAGATTGTGACAGGAAGTGTCAGTGAGTTCTAGGTGTGATAAGGATGGAGTGACAAGGTATGCTAGAGGTTAGGGAAACATGCCAAGATGTGCCAGGTGCTAGGATGTGCCAATGCATGTTAGGGAGTGTCAGGGAAAAACAAGGGATAAATAGTTTCAAATGCATGGAAATGAATGAATAAGAGTGTGTGACATGGATTGTTTGCAAATTCTTGGTGTGCTAAGGAGGGAGTGACAATGTATGTTAATTAGTGCCAAGTAATGCTAGAGTGATAGGGCGACATGCCAAGATGTGCCAAGTTTCGGGGTGTGCCAATGTGTGCCAGGGAATGTTAAGGAGTGCCACAAAAACATAAGGGAAAAATAATTCAAAATGCATGGAAATGAATGAATATAGAGTGTGTGATAGGGAGTGTGAGTGAGTTTCAATTGTGCTAAAGAGGGAATGACAAAGGTTATATGCTAGGCAATGACAAGGCATTCTAGAGTTCCAGGGCATGTCAAGGAATGGTAGGGTGTGTTAGGGAGTTCCAAAGCATGTCAAGGAATTTAGGGGATACTAACACATGACACACAGTGCCAAGGTATTGTTAGACATTCCAGGTGTTATGGAATGTCAAGATGTAAACTATGTTTCTTAGTTGTTTTATGGCCACGATTGGACATGAACCTTGACTTGGTAACTTGTTAAGTGGGATGAGTTAATATTGGCCATGAGTATCCTAATATTAGTTATATTCCATTCTTAGGCAAACAAGGCATATTCTAGTTGTAGTAAATGAAACTTGGTCAAGTTGTTGTAGTCGAGGCACCACTTGGTTGGGTTCCCAAGTCTAAAAACAAATAAGGGTAGTTATGAGAACATGACAGTTAAGGAGTGCCAAGGCATCCCAATGAATTAAAAGTTGAGATAACACATGTCAGTTAGTGTTAATACATGAAAAAGAGTGTTTGGCATTTTTAGGGCATCACAAGGGAGAACTAGTTCAAAGTGCACGGAAACGAATGAATAAGAGTGTTGGTCAGGGAGTGTCAGTGAATTCCAGGTGTCCCATGGACGAAGTGTGTTAGGAAATTTTCATAATAGGACTTACAGGAGGCAAGCCTATGATTGTGATAAGGGGATGGATGAAGAATTTTCAGACAAAGGGATACTTTGTGCCAGACACAACACTATTTTTCAATGACTTGGTTGGGTTCCCATGTCACAAAAAAAGTAAGGTTATATATGAAGGCATGAAAACTAGGGAGTGCTAAGGTGTGGAAGGAATCCCAAGAAGTTCTAACACAAGATATAAATTTCCAAGGCCTGTTTGGTGCCAACGCATGCTAGGGAGTGCCAGGGAAACATAATGGATGACTAGTTTCAATTGCATGGAAATGAATGAATACGAGTGTGTGATAGAGATTGTTAGCAAGTTATAGGTGTGCTAAGGTATTTTTTCATTTCCTATGTATGCTAGGAAATTCCAAGGCATGATAGAGTGATAGGAAAGCATGCAAAGATGTGACAAGTTCCAGGGTGTGCCAATGTGTGCCAAGGAGTGTTAGGGAGTGCTAGAGAAACACAAGGGAGCACTATATTATAGTGCATGGAAATGAATGAATAAGAGTGTGTGACAAGGAGTTTAAATGAGTTCAAATTGTGCTAAGGAGGAGTGAAAAGGCATGCATGGCAATGCCAAGGAATGTTATAGTGCTAGGGTGGCATGCAGCTAAGATGTGCCAACATGTGCAAGGAAGTGTTATCCAGGAGTGCCAGGGAAACACAAGGGAGAAGTACGTAAAAATGCATGGAAATGAAAAAATAAGAGTTTGTGATTGGAAGTGTCAGTGAGTTCTAGGTGTGCTAAGGACGGAGTGACAAGGCATGCTAGGCAGTGTTAAGATATGCTAGAGGCCAGGGTGACATGCTAAGATATCCTAGGTGCTAGGGTGTACCAACACATGCCAAGGAGTGTTAAGGAATGCTATGGAAACACAAGGGATCACTAGGAAAAAATGCATGGAAATGAATGAATAAGAGTTTGTGACTGGGAGTTTCAATGAGCCCTAGGTGTGCTAAGAAGAGAGTGACAAGGTATGCTAGGTAGTGCCAAGGAATGCTAAAGTTCTAGGGTGGCATGCTAATATGTTCCAGGTGTTAGGGTGTGCCTATGCATGCTATGGAGTGTTAGGGAGTGTCAGGTAAACACAAGGAAGCACTAGATCAAAATTCATGGAAATGAACGAATAAGAGTGTGTGATAGGGAGTGTCAATGAGTTCTAGGTGTGTTAAGGAGGGAGTGACAAGGTTATATGCTAGGCAATGCCAAGGTATGTTAAACTACCAAGGCATGTCAGGAAGTGATAGGGTGTGTTAGGGAGTGTAAAAGCATGTCAAGAAATGTAGGGGATGCTAACGCATGCCACATAATTCTAACGAATTTAAGACATGTCAGGTGTTGTGGAATTTCAAGATGTAAATTGTGTTTCTTAGTTTTTTTACGACCATAGTTGGATGTGATGAGCCTTGTATTGGTAACTTGTTAAGTGGGATTAGTTGAGATTGGAGATGAGTTACATGTAGTTCTTAGGTGAACAAGGCATATGTTGAATTTCCATGACACATGAGAATTTGGGTTTGGTCTTAGAATATTTTATGCAAACACATTGAAGTGCCACAACACATCTACTTTGCACAATGAAATATACACACATCAAGGAATCAACTAGGGCACATGAAATTTTTAAAATTTTTCAAACCGTTCTTCATTATATTAAAAACTATTATAGAATAAGCTAGAGCTCTCGTAACAGGGATCATGGCCCTTTACAATCACACTGATAAACTGAATACAACTAGGGATTGGTGTTAGTCCTTTGACAACCAATCTACCTTAAACAAGGCAACACTTGACCCACTTTTTGATGGTGGCCATATATAGCCCTTTGAATCCACATGTCTTTAACACATCTAGTAGATCCTCTTACCTCCCATTATGCAACTCCTCAATCTACCTCTATCAATGAACTCAACTCCTTTAGGTTACTGAATTCAGCTCAAAATATTCCCCCCTATATCTACCTCTTTTTTCCTTTAAGGTCTTCAACACTTAGGGTTTTCGATCAGTTTTTCACAACTCCGTTGTGAACAAATCTTTGGTTTTCCCAATTTTACCATACTATTGCTCCAAGATGAAAATTATAGGGATATGGAGGTTTCCCTTCTTCACAATGACATCGTCCTCTACAATACAGTGAACCAGGGCTAGTTGGCTAGCCCACTTGAATGCTACTAGTCCTTCAAAGTCTGCACGTCCTTAGGCCCAATACACCTACCCTTCTACCAGTCTTGTTTTCCTTCACAAGTACATGACTTAGAGCTCTTCTTTGATACTCACCTAACAACCCTCCAATTGTATTTTTACTGCCATCAATCTTCCAAACCACAGTTAATTATTTTACTGATCTAGTTCCCAAAACATTGCCCTCATCTAGGGCTCTTCAAATATTCCACCTAATAGTGATTTGAGTCCTCTAAAAATCATTATTCTTGTGTACCAATTTCTTTGTTGTCCAATATATGAACAAATATGAACTACTCATCTTATCATCCTTCTAACAATTTGTAGATGATTGAACTAGGGTCACAAATCATCCATTAACAGTCCATTGACTAAATGTTTATAGGTTGATTCATATCTTTGTCCAAAATTATATGGACAGTCCATCAAAATCAACTCCTCTTCATGTCAATCCATTCCTCACATGGCACATTTCTTCTGCTCCATCTTCTACTCAAGTTCCACCTTCCTTTGGATTTCTTATCTCCACACATACTTCTGCAAACCATCTTCCAAATTTGTGTTATATATTACAGAGATAAAACTCTCTCTAAGGGTCACAACCCCTCTTCTTATATGCATATTTTTCACAGTCTTAATGGAATACCTTATTGATTAAACATGCTAGGAAACCTCCCCAAATAGGGAATTATACTTCTATTCTAATTGCTTTAGAACATAACCTATCCACCCATAGAAAAAACGACAAATATTTCCTCCATCAGAGACTCGGCCTAGCTCATATGGATTCATAGATTCTGGGCATTTCTTTGACTGGATCTTGATATGAAATTTATATCTCTACGACCCTCAAAATACAGTTACCTCGTTCAATATTACACCTGCGACTACTTCTATTTTGGCCCTAAATTCTAGTGCAGACCCTCCTCCATTTGTGTTGGTATTTATCACAGACCTTGCAACCTACTAACCAACACAAGGTAGGGTGTCAACCCTCTACTATTTCAAAATTTGATGTGGCCTTCACAAATAAACACCAATGAAATCACATGCCCAATTTCTCATGAGCCGCCTCTCTTGAGCTTGATATGACATAAGAGAACCAACAATATGCCATCCTACTTCCTATCTCGAACCCATTAAGTTATGTGCCATTCTTGTGAATCCTCACATGATGATCTTACTCTTGGTGGATGATCATTGCCTCCCTTTAGCAACACTTACTCAGCCCTGTAACTCAACCTACTGTAGGACTACATCTCTCCCAACATCCTTGATCAAATGAGCTCCTTCTCACTTGATGTTCTTGCCTTCATACTAAGGCCTCCTTAAATAGATTTTCCTAGCTAGGCCTCTTAAGAACAATCTATAACTTACAAAATTTATCTACTTAGACCTTAAGAAATATTATTTTTTCTTTTTAATTTTCTTTTAGATTTGAAACCCCATCTTGGGTCCAAAGCCCCTTCGCTTGGGTTATTTTCCCACAAATCCTTTTTTGGCCAAACTCACACAAACCCATCTCATGACTAGGCTTTTGGAGTACATCCCAAGCTACAAAATTCAACAACATGGTCTAGTTCTAGTAATCGTAACTTGGTCAAGCTCTTATAGTCAAGCAAGCACTTGGTTGGGTTCCCAAGTTGAAAATTAAGTAAGGGTAGTTGTGAGGGCATGATAACTATGGAGGGTTAGGGCATGCCAAGGAATGAAAAGGTGTGCTAACACATGTTGGACAATGTTAATGCATGTTGAGGAGCATTAAGGAGTGTCGAGGCATCACAAGGGAGAACTAGGTCAAAATGAATGGAAATGAACAATTAAGAGTGTGTGCTAGGGAGTGTCAGTGAATTCAAGTGTGCCAAGGATGAAGTGTGTTATAAGAATTAAATAATAGGATTTGCAAGAGGAAAGCCTATGATTGTGATAAAGGGATAAAAAAATAAGTTTTAGACAAAGGGAGACTTTGTGTTGGGCATAATACTATTTTTGCTTTATATATTATTTTTATATGACATGTGGCACACTTTGGCTGAATGGTCATGTTTTAAACTATTTTAGACAATTTCATATTCTACATCGTTGTGTATAATTTTTGGGGCACTCAGCTTGTGCCAACTTATATCTTGTGTGTCTTATGTATCTTTTGGTTCTTGCAAACTCTCAGTTAATTCTCTACTATTTATATGAACTGGACATACATGTGAAATATTGCCTATGTAAGTTATGTTGCTTGATTTTTTTATGGCCATGGCTAGATGCAATCCTTGTCTTGTTAAGTTCTTAAGTGGTCAAATTTCAGCTTGGACATGAGTGGCCTAAGATGAGGTATAGGTAGTTCTTAGGTGAACAAGGAAAAATATACTTGTATTAGGTGCAATTTATCAAGTTGTTACGGTTGAAGCAGACCAATGTCACATGAAATGCAATAGCTAAGGACTTGATTGGGTTCCCAAGTCATGAAAATATGTAAGGCTAGTTGTGAGGGCATGAGTGCCAAGGCATGCTATGGAATGCTAACATGTGCTGGATAGTTTAAAGGAATGTCAAATATGCTAAGATGTGTCAAGTGCTAAGGCATGCCAAGATGTGAAAGGGTGTGACAATATGTGCCAGGGAATATCAAGGAAAAAAAAATGAGAAACAAGTTAAAATACGAGGAAATTAACACATCATAGGGTTAATAATGTAGAAATTATATAACTTATGTGTTATATATCCAAGATTCTTTTGATCACACACTATTTTACTTCATGCACAATACAGAATCTATTCCACTATTGATCATCACATGCGGAAATTAAATCAATTGCAATGCACACATGAAACCATAAAAATTCACACACATTAACACAGTTGTTTAACGGGAAAGCCTGAAGCTAAAAACCCCAACTATCTGTATATAATATATGTCATAGATATCATGTAACAATCCTCATACAAAGCTGATCATATCAAGCTCTCAGTACAATACAATCGCGACACACTAATCAGGCTAGATCTTGCAAATCCATGCACCGATCTCTGCCACCTGCTAGCCTGCCTCTACTGCGCAATCCCTGGTGAAGAATGGCTCTGAATGAACTCGAATCCACCAAGCTTTCACTGTGCAATCCTCATTGGCATCTCTACTGAGTGTTGGATGCAATCAATGCATCACTATAGTCACAATTGATAGTCACACTTGCTCTTTCACCTATCTCTCCACTGGTCTCCACTAAAACTGTCCATGCACTGTAGTTAACTGATGTATTCTTCAGTTGATTATTGAGTTATTATTTATTGAATTAATTAAATAATTAATTCACACCACTCTCACTAGTGTATCAATCAGTTAGACTAGATACAACTGAGTCTAACTAAGTTAAACTAAATACAACTCCACCAACTACTTCTATAACTCCACCAAACTCTGTCACGTGAGTTCTAACTGAAGTCTTCATGCATTAGCTCCAGTAAACCCTCAGGAATAACGTAATTTATTATGTCAGCTGATGTGCCACATCTGTGCACTTAACTGAAGTGCTCCAAGAGAATAAGATAATGTTTAGAGTCCAAATATTATTAAGAGCTAATAATATTAGACATATCTATTTTTAGACTGGCAATCTAAAAATAGATTCCGCCCAATATGTCTAAAAATAGAAGTCCATCTATTTTTCCAACTTGACCAACCATCCACAAATAGCATCCTGCAACTCATAGAATATGATCGACATGTCTAAAATTAGACATAGTCTAAAAATAGACTTTGCGCCAAAAATAGCCTACGGGCCCACTTAGTGAAGGCGACTCTTTTCACTAAGCTCATCATCTTGTTGAATCTCAACACTCCCTCTCAACAAGATAGGGATTATCTGCCACCCCGATCCTGTCTCTATGGTATTTGAATTTGCTCCTAGTGAGCGCCTTCGTCAGAATATCTGCATCCTGATCCTCTGTAGGAATGTAACATAGTAACATGATCTTCCACTACACACAATCTCTGATATGATGGTACTAGATGTCAATATCGAGAATCCATGAAAATAAGCCGAGATCTTCCTTTTCCATATAGCCTCGCATACGGCCAAAATTGCTGCCATACTCGGCTCTGGTAGGCCAGGTGCCACGGATCTATGTTTTCTACTTCCATGTACCAGCCAGGCATAGATTAGCTGAAGAATATCCCTCCAGGATGTGTGCTCTTCTGTCGTTGGACTCCCTACCCAATCGCATCCATAGAAACCATACGACTTCAACTCAATAGTATGCATGCCACAATCCATATCTGATGTGCCCCTAAGATATCTCGAACATGCTTGCACCTTGCTTCAAAGAGCTTGGTAGGCTTAACCATAACTTTTGTGAAGGCTGGTTAACAACGTAGCATATGTCCGGTCGTGTATTGACTAGATACATGAGCGAACCAACCAACTGTTGATAAAAAGTGGCATCCACTACCTCTGCCAATGTAGCATCTTCTTTCCTCCAACCACCAGGAAGAGGAGTGTCGATAGGCTTGCATCCTTGCATCTTGAACTTCTCCAGTATCTCCCGGGCATACTTGCCTTGAGACACAAACAGTCCACCCTTTCGCTGCCAAATTTCCAATCCCAGGAAATAATGAAGGAGGCCCAAGTCCTTCATCTCAAACTCCTTTTCAAGATCTGCTTTGCATGAGTGTATCAATAGTTCATCACCTATTAGTATCAAATCATCTACATAAAGTAAAATGATCAGCAACTTACCCTCCACCACAATCTGGTATAGGTTCTTATCTGCCTCACTCTTGGTGAATCCAAGTCCAGTGAAATAACTATTTATCCGTGTGTACCAAGCACAAGGTGCTTGTTTCAGCCCATACAACACTCTTTTGATCCTGCACACATGCGACTCGCTGCTGAAGATTTCAAATTCTTCAGGCTGCTCTATGTACACCTCCTCCTCAATGAATCCATTGAGGAACGCAGTCTTCACACCCATCTGATGAATGTGCTAACCCATTTGTGTTGAGAGAGCAAGGATGGTCCATATGGAAGAATACCTTGCGACAGGTGCAAAGGTTTCTTCATAGTCGATCCCCTTGATCCGTGAGAAGCCTCGGGCAACAAATCTTGACTTTTACTTCTCGACGCTCCCGTTAGCAGCTTGCTTCACTTTGTAGATCCATCTCGAACCTACCACTGATTTCCCTTCCGGCCTTGGGACAATATCCCATACATTGTTTCTGACAATCGAATCATACTCTTCCACCATGGCATCTACCCATGCGGGATCCTCCACAGCTTCCTCGAAAGAAGATGGTTCTTTCACGATACACTTGCTCATCAGAGCCATGTATCCAGTAAATCGGTCAAGTGACTGTCTCTATCTACGCTGTAAGGTAGGTGCTCCTACATTCTGCTCTGCATCAAGATTCAGTCGCTCAGCTTCTGTAGTGTGCTTCCGCCCTATGATGTTTGGCGCTGCATTAGTGGTTTCTTCCACTCCTTGAACCTCCTCTTGTGGCTAATCCACATCCTAAGGCTCATCTTTAGGAACTAGTAGCTCCTCATCTGCATGCAAGTGTAGCTCCCTCTCAAGCGACAACTTCATGGCTTTCTCCTCATGCAATTTGATATCCTGTCGCACAACAGTCATCTGACAGTCTAGAAAATACACACGATAATTGTGGGGTGTTTCGTGTACCCCAAAAATATCCCAAACTCTGCGGTTGGCTCCAGCTTCTTCCTGGCATCCTTCATCACATAAATGTAAACAAGTGAGCCAAAAATCTTCAAATGAGAAATATCAGGCTTCTTACTAGAAAACGCCTCTTCGGGTGTACTCATGCCAAGTACTCTATGAGGACAACGGTTTTTCACATAAACTGCAGTGTTGCATGCTTCAGCCCACAAGTGTATGGAAGGCCCTGATCATGCAAGATCACCCTTGCAGCACCCATGATCATTCTATTTTTTCTCTTCGCGACCCCATTCTACTGTGGGTTATGAGGCGCTATGAGCTCTCTTCGAATTCCTTCTGCATTGCAAATTTTTTTGAATTCGCCAGAGATGTATTCACCACTATTATCACTCCTTAGAGCTTTCAGCTGCTTCCCCGACTCTTTCTCAACCAGCGCCTTGAACTCACAGAACTTTGAGTATGTCTCGATCTTCTTCTACATGAAGAAGATCCAACACTTGCGAGAAAAGTCATCAACAAATATCACATAATACATGTGCTTTGCTGTCGAAGCTACTGAGAAAGGTCCACACACGTCTATGTGAATTCTCTCAAGGATCGTTGTGGCGTGACTATCCTTCTCATGAAAAGTGGTCTTCACAAATTTTCCCAAAGTACATCCCTTGCACTAATCTGATTGCGCAAGTGTACCCTTGGGAAGCCCAGTAGAAATCTGTTGCAAAATTTTCAAAGCGCCATGGTGAAGATGGCCCAATCTCCTGTGCCACAATTCTCTCTCATCCCGGCTCACCACTCCTTATGCTTTGCCTACCATTGCTGCGCAGCCATCTACCTGCAATTGATAAAGGTTCTTAACTCGAACCCCTATCCTCCGGGTTTCACCAGTTGCTTTACTGCACATGAAAGCTTTTCCCTCTCTAAAAACAACATCATATCCCTTATCTTCCAACATCGCCATAGAGATCAGATTCTTCTTCAATCCTAGAACATGCATGACATCCTTCAATATGAAAGCTTTACCAGATTCCCTCTCAAAGGAAATGGTCCCAATACCAGTCGCACTGTATCTACCATTATCACCCATCTCGATGTGCACTCCAAGATCCTTCTCATCCAGATCACTAAACAAATATTTATCTCCGGTCATATGGAAAGACGCACCACTGTCAATATGCCACACTGATCCCATCACACTTGAAACCAAGCATGCGATCAGCGAAAAATCCAGCTCAAATTGCGAGGCTAAGGCCTTTCTAGCTGCAGATCTAGCAGCCTGCTTATTTTTCTTCTTCTGTGGACAGTTAGTGGCGTAATGTCCGTGTTGGTGACAGTGAAAGCACTTCACCTTGGACAAGTCCCGCTTCTTGCCTTTCGCACCGGATTGAGAAGGATTTTTCTTTCCCTTCCCTTTCCTTGCTTTGGCAGCCAAAGCGCAATTTTCTTCGATGAAGATCCATCCCTAGTACCCCGCCTTATCTCCTCTTGCACAAGATCCGACCAAAGTCGCTCCCATCCCGACAATTTCTCTCGACCATTGACAGAGTCCTCGTAGCTATGCCAACTCTTTGGAAGCCCAAGGAGAGCCAAGCTCACCAATTCCTCTTCATCTATAGTAACCCCCACACTTCCCAGCTCATCCTTGCACTGGACAAACTTCGTGAGGTACTTGGGTATACTTTCGCCTTTCTCCATTTTTATTTTTTTGAGCTTGTCTTTAAGTGCCAACTTCCTCTGGTCGCTTTCGCATTGGAACAAGTCTGCCAAAACTTTCCACATCAAGAATGGACTAGCTTTACCATGAAGGTTGGACACTATGTGATCCTTCACATCTTCCAACAGAATCCTTCGACATTTTTTTGTCTTCTTTTGCCATGCATCAAGTGCGGCTGCATCGCTAGCAGCAGGTTTTGGAATTTTTGCATCTATGAACTCCTTCAACCCATTATCATCCAGCACTACCTCCATCCTGTCCTTCCATGCAATATAATTTGAGCTTCCCTCAAGGGCATACTCCAATTGCAATCTGTTGAAAGACATTGCAATGAATTCTCAACTTCGACACCAAGAAAACACTGCAGCAAATTCGAATTCCACCAGCACAAAACTCAACTGCTTCAATAATTGCAATCTTCTCTGATCAATATCACTCCGATACCATGTAGAAATTATATAAATTATGTGTTATATATCCAAGATTATCCTGATCACACACTATTTTAGTTCATGCACAATACATAATCTATTCCACTATTGATCATCACATGCGGAAATTAAATCAATTGCAATGCACACATGAAACCATAAAAATTCACACACATTAACACAATTGTTTAACGGGAAAGCCTGAAGCTAAAAACCCCAACTATATTTATATAATATATGTCATAGAGATCATGTAAAAATCCTCATACAAAGATGATCATATCAAGCTCTCAGTACAATACAATCGCTACACACTAATTAGGCTAGATCTTGCAAATCTATGCACCTATCTCTGCCACCTGCTAGCCTGCCTCTACTGCACAATCCCTGCTGAAGAATGGCTCTGAATGAACTCGAATCCACCAAGCACGCTGGCATAGCAATCCTCATTGGCAGCATCCTCTCTTGGTGTTGGGATTGATAAGCCATCCTGCAAGTCACGGCTGGTAGTCATCACATACTCACCTGCCTGTCTCATGGTCTCCTTGAAACTATCCATGCAGCATGGTCGACCATTGTCATTATTCAGCAGACTATGGTCTAATGAGTTGTATTTATTGAATTAATTAACCTGAAACAATTCACATATCCACAGTCTGTAAATTAGTTAGATTAGATACAACTAGCTCAGAAGGCGAGTCTAGCGGGTTAATGACCTGGCCTCACCAACCTGCTTCCTGCTCACAAACTGTCCGTGAGACCTAGTGATCCTCCATGCAATAGCTCTAGTAAACCCTCGGGAATAGCGTAATTCCTTCTTTCAGTTGTTGTGCCACATCTGTGCACTTAACTGAAGTGCTCCAAGAGAATAAGATAATGTTTAGAGTCCAAATATTATTAAGAGCTAATAATATTCGACATATCTATTTTTAGACTGGCAATCTAAAAATAGATTCCACCCAATATGTCTAAAAATAGAAGTCCATCTATTTTCCAACTTGACCAACCATCCACAAATAGCATCCTGCAACTCATAGAATATGATCGACATGTCTAAAAATAGACATAGTCTAAAAATAGACTTTGCGCCAAAAATAGCCTGCGGGCCCACTTAGTGAAGGCGACTCTTTTCAATAAGCTCATCATCTTGTTGAATCTCAACAAATAAGTCATCAATTTAAATTTTCCAGGAGGGGCATTCTATGCACACCAACACTAGGTCAAAATAAGTGTCATGTGCCAAGTGTTAGTGCATTCTAAGTGCCAAATCATCCTTCGTTACTTCTCTTCCACTTTCCAATAATTGATCTCAAATAAATTTAAAATTAAACCATGCCAAAGCATACCAAGGCATCTAAATGAATTTTAGACATGCTAATGATCATGGCCTCTTTAGGACTACATCTTTCTTCGTCCCCTTGATCAAATGAGCTCCTTATCACTTGATGCTCTTTCCTTCATCCCAAGGCCTCCTTAAATAGTTTTTCCTAGACCTCTTAGGAACCCTCTAGAACTTACGGGTTTTATCCACTTATACCTTAGGAAATATTAATTTCCCTTTTTAATTTTCTTTTAAATTTTAAACCCATATTGGGTCCAAAATCCCTTTTCTTGGCTTATTTGCCCACAAAAAATTGTGTGAACAAACTCACAAAAACCCATCTCATTAGGCTTGTGGAGTACCTCCCAAGCTACAAAATTCAAAAACATAGTCTAGTTGTAGAAACCGTAACTTGGTAAATCTCTTGTAGTCAAGCGAGGGCTTGGTTGGATTCCCAAGTTGCAAATTAAGTAAGGGTAGCTGTGAGGGCATGATATCTAGGGAGGGACAGGGCATGAAAAGGAATGAAAAGGCATGCTACCACATGTCAGACAATGTCAATGCATGTTGTACTATAGTGTTAGGGAGTGTCGTGGCATATCAAGGGATAACTAGGTCAAAATTCATGGAAAGAAACGAATAACAGTGTGTGCCATGGAGTGTTAGGGAATTCAAGTGTGCCAAGGATGAAGTGTGTTAGGAGAAGTGTAGAATAGGATTTACAGAAGGCAAGCCTACGATTGTTATACGAGGCTCAACATAGTGGTTTTCGACAGAGGGAAATCACTTTGTGCAAGGCACAACAGTGTTTTTCCTTTAGGTATTTTTTTAAAATGAGATGTGGCACACTTTGGCGACATGCTCATGTTTTAAACTATTATAGATATTTTCATATTGTACATTGTTTTTTATAAGTTTTGGGGCACTTGACTTGTGTCAGCTTATATCTTGTGTGCCTTGTGCATCTTATGGTTCTTACAAACTCTTAGTTAGTGTTCTACTGTTTATATGAACTGAACATACATGTAAAATATTTCTTGTACTGTAAGCTATGTTTCTTAGTTGTTTTATGGCCATGGCTAGATCATGTGATCCTTTTCTTGGTAACTAGTTAAGTTGGACAAGCTAAGCTTGGAAATGAGTGGCATAAGATGAGTTATAGGCAGTTCTTAGGTGAACAAGGCACAATCTACTTGTAGTAGGTACAATTGTTCAAGTTGTTGTGGTTGAAGCAAGCCAATATTGTCACATGAACTACAATAGCCAAGGACTTGATTGGGTTCCCAAGTCGTGAAAAAATGTAAATGCTAGTTGTGAGGACATGAGTGCCAAGGCGTGCTATGGAATGCTAATATGTGCCATATAGTGCGAAGGCATGTCAAACATGCTAAGATGTGCCAAGAGATAAGGCATGCCAATATGTGCACGGGTGTGTCAATGTGTGCCAGGGACTGTTAAGGAAACAAAAGGGAGAAACAAGTTAAAATACAAGGAAATTAACACATAATAGGGTTAATTATTCATCAATTTACCTTTTCCAAGAGGGGAATGCTAGGCACACCAACACTGGGTGCCAATATGTGCCAAGTGAAAAGTCTTAGTTCATTCTAAGTGCCAAGTCTTCCTTTGTTGCTTCTCATCTACTTTCCAATAATTGATCTCAAATAAATTTAATATTAAACCATGCCAAATAATACCAAGACATCTCAAAGTATTCCATATGTGCTAAGACTTTCCAACCGCCAACACGTGCCGAGTGCCAATATATGTCAGGGAGTGTTATGCATGCTATGAAGTGGAAGGGAATGTTGAAGAGTGTTAAGGTGTGCTAGAGAGTTCTAATGCAAGTTAAGGAGTGTTAAGCAGTAGTAGGAAAAAAAATTAAGTGAGAACTAGGTCAAAATTCATGGAAGTTAATGAATATGAGGAACATGTTCTGCCAGGGACCAGTGTTAATGAGTGCTAGTTGTCATGCCAAGGAGGGAGTCACAAGGTATGCTAAGAATTGGTAAGGAATGCTAGGGAATATCAAGGCATGTCAAGAATTTCCAGAGTGTGCTAGGGAGTTCCAGAGTGTGCTAATTATATGTGCCAAATAATTCCAAGATATGACAATACGTGTCAGGTGCTAAGGATGTGCAGGGTGCCAGGGTATGTCAATATGTGTCAAGAAGTGTCAAGGCAATAAAAGGAATAACCAATATAAAATGAAAGGAAATTAATAAATAAGAGGGTTAATAAATTGGGACTTTATCTTTTTCAAAAGGGTCATGCTAGGTACACTAATAATAGATCCCAATACATGCCAAGTGGCATTGTGTGCCAAGTGCTAAGGTATGTCAATGCATGCAACCAAGGTGTTCCAGGGAATTTTAAGGATTACATGCATGCCAACACATGCTAGGAGAGTTCCATGTTGTGCTAGTGCATGCCACCATGTGATTGGGTGTAAGTGTCATGACAATATCTTCTAGGTACAAAGATGTTGCAAGACATGCGAGGTGCTAAGAAATTTTAGTGTGTGACAAAGCATTAATTTAAGGTGTGCCCATATTGTTGAGGAGTGTTAGGTACTTATCATTAATATAATTGACATAGTTTGATTAAGTATTAAATAATATATTTCCTACACACACTAGTGGAACTTTATCTAAAGGGAATTTGCTAGATAATAAACTTAATAGATATGAATCATGTGTTGAATCATAGGAAAACTCTATTCGACTAGTAATTACTTGAGGTAAATGATGCACACTAATTACTTCTTAACAAATTGACTGACTCTAACCACTATGGCGTTGGACATATTATAAAAAAGACTCCACAATAATGGTCTTAAATCGTTATCATTTGACAAAAAATATATTAACGGGCACATAGGTCATCAAAAAATCATTGACATGATCAATGATGACGAACATTTTTTGACTGTCACCAAAAGTAAAAAAAGAGCATTGGTGAGGGTCATTAAAATTTCGTCACTAGAAGTGTCACCAAAGAGAGAATTAGTGATGGGCCTTTAATGACCTCGCCAAAAGTGTCATTGAAAATGGCTTTAGTGACAAACCTTAAAGGACCATCACTATATACACTTACAACGACGCTTTTTTAAGGACTGTCACCATATGTGACATTGGTGACGAACCTTAAAGGTCCGTCACAAGCATGACCCTCGCCAATGTCCTTTTTTCTTGTAGTGTATTTTTATATGATAAATGGAGTTGTTACTATGTGGCATTCACGAATGTGTAGAATTTCCAGAATGAATAAACTGAAGAGAGTTTCGATGGGGGTCACCACTTTAGATGTCTCTAGAGAAAATACCTTTGTGGTAATCGTGTGCTTTTTAAATGGCCCGAATAATTTATGTTCTTATACTAAACGTTTTTTATCATTTCTTCAATAGAAAACCAAAATAAAGGATTGGGAATATTTGAAGTGTTCAGACTTTATTTTTTCATTCCTGAAATTGTACTTTGTTTCAGTAAATATTGTTGTTGTCAATTGAAAATAAAATAGAGAGAAAATAAAAACTTTAGAGAAATGCATCAGATAATCATTCATCACAATAAACACACACACAATAATATTACTGGATTGCATAAGAAAAATTGATTATATTTAGAGATGGAGAGACTTGAAAGCTATTATTTATACTAAATTCGTCCCATGAAGGATAAAAAGAGACATAAATTTAGGGACCATCCATTGTGGACAACAAAATATTATTATCAAATAGAATATCAATTAATGAAAATATAGGTAATTAATGGAATGTGTTGCTTGATCCCGGTCACTGGTATCCTCTATTGTATAAACAAACTTGGATGAAAAAACCTTGTCAATCACAGGTCGTCCCGGATTTGCAAGTGCTAGATGTAAAAAGATGACTAAAAGAATAATAAAAAGAAGAGATTGAAGTTTGTAACTGTTCACAATAAAACTGATGATGGCACTTAATATAGCTTGATGGGGTGTGAAGCTTCTCGACTTGGGAGTCAGCTCTGATCTGTTACTTTCCTGCATCTAACGAGTGATAAGTTTTCTCTCTTCTACGGCTTAAATCCTTGAAAAACCATGGGCAGCTGCACAACTAAACGAGGAAACTGGTTTGCATCAGTAGCTTCGTAGTTCAAAAAAGGAAAGGTAACTAACTGTCTCAATAAAAATGTCTGATACACTATACTATACTACGTAACTGGAACATAAATTATTGAAAAGTTACCATTTTTTTGACAGGTAGGTACTCTAATGGCGTAGACACAACTATTGTGACCTGCACCAAGAATTTTAGTTAAAATAATAATAGATTGAGGCGTGGATATTATTTCTTGAAAAGTTACTATACTACCTGTATATAGATATATAACTTCTCGAAAAGGAAACTAGAACTGAAGTAGAGTTAACAAGTGTTTGGAAACGAAAAACTGAACCGGAGTTAAGAAGAGCTTGGAAACGAAATCCAGAAAAAGAGAAGAAATAGTTTTTGTTTCACAAGAAACTCATTTATGGCCACTGAAAACAACCACGGTCATATAAGATGGTGTTTCCGATGTCGTCTAGTTTCTACATCGGTTTCTCCAAGAATCGATTCCTATCGTCTTGTTTCTGGTAACTAGGTCACACACCCAAGCATCCTTTCTTCTCTATTAGAAGATTCATAAAAAAAAATGACAGGGAAGTGGTAATAAGTTGAAGAAGTTTACGATGTTTGTTCACAAGATCTTTTCCATTGATCTATATTTCAAATGTTTTTTAATAATTCTTGCACATATTTATTGATCGTTGGATTTGAGGCCCTTGTAGTTAAAAGTGAGAGAAATATCTTTAATACACTGTCCACAACCCCCAAGCTTTAAAATTGATGCTCATTTACACATTTTCCCTTTATTTAGATGTCAATTATTGTTTATTTAAAAATATACAAGACATCCTTAACTTTCCAATAATTTAAAAAAATGTCATATTGACAAGAATGTAAAAAAATGACAAGTTATATATATATATATATATATATATATATATATATATATATATATATGTGGCTTGAGCTTGTCCTACACCCAAAATCCCCAATGCCCACCCTGATTCCTAGCCATATCCACATAGATTCATAGATATCATGAGGCTCGCCACCCATCACAAGTTCCACACAAGCATTAAAATTGATGCTCATTTACATGTTTTCCACTTAGATGTCAAATACTATTTATTTCAAAATATACACTTCATCTTTAACTTGCCAATAATTTAAAAAAAAGTCATAATGGCAGGCATATAAAAAATGACAAGATATATATATATATATATATATACACTTCAGCGTGTCTTACACGCAAAATCCCCAATGCTCGTCCTGATTCTTGACCATCTCCACACAAATTCATAGGCACCTTGAGGCCCACCTCCCATCACAAGTTCCAAAATGCCCCACCTCAATTGAATGAACATGAAATTCATGGTGCACGCCTATAGGAAAGTAGGAAGACAAAGAAATAAACCTCAGGATATGCCATGCACTATCAATTAATTAGGTTGGTGAAGCTCTTTACCTCCCAACTACCTAATTATCTTCTTTCTTGGATGCAAGTTATTGGACTCCCTGTGAATTCGCATGGGGGAGGTATTAAATTTAATTAGGGCTATATTGTTGTGCTTTAGATAATTTCATTTCTTTATTTTCATATTAAATTCACCCCACAACATCATATCATTATTCATAGTTACAACATTATTCAGTAACATAGGAAATTACATAGAAAGAACAATATTATCTATTAGATCTAAGACTTTTATGATCCATAATGTAGATGAAATGTCTTTCGTATTAATCACATCATTAGGATATTGTTTTGTTCGATCAAAACAATATCAACATCAATGCAACGAAACATAAAGGAACAATTGAAGAAAAATGTTCACACATAGAGACACCGGGATTGGTCGGAGACCAGGGAAAAAACCATTATGGGGAAAACCCTTTCAAATTATTATTCTTATTATATTGACATTGAATGATTCAAAAATAAAGAGAACAATGATCCATATCTTCAAACATAATCCTATCCAGCAAAATCAACTGAACAATATCCATGAGATGAACCCAACACTGCTAATAATCAAAACCCTTTTATAGAAGCTTGTGGTCAATTGTCACTTCTTGCGGTCAACTGTCAATTTATCTGGTCAACTGACAAAAAATTCAGACAACTGAAAAATTCAAACCCTAGGTCCCAACTGCATGTAGAGACTGATGTGTGTGCAGTTGAAATCCTCCAACAGAACCAATGAACCTGCATGCCTACGGTTGTGACCGAAAACTATTTGTGGCATGCCTGCGGTTGGAGACCAAAACCCTAGGACACGTGTGAGCTTCATACCCTGCAATCTCGGACTTGAGCGAGCGAACTTTCATGAATCATCTTAGACTTGTGCGAGCCAAACCAAAGATATAAGAATAGAATAATTCTTCATGATTATGTCCATATTAGGTTGAGGTCACTTGTATTTATAGCCTTCCAAGGGTGTCGAATTTTATTTAGGGCCGACGTGATAAAATGTGCACATGTGGGATTTAATTTAAAAATAAACTTTTCCTTGTCCAAATTGAGTGCTTCAATAGTCAAAATTGGTCATCTCAAAAAGAGGAATCTAGTATCATGGTTGGAATTTGTCACCGAGCTTCCAAATTAACACTCCCTCTGAACTAGGTAAAAAATCCAACTGCATCATGTAGTCATCACAAGTATATTGTCATCAAATAATATCCAATCTCAAGTATCTCACAACAAATGTCCCTTCTCACATGTTGAACATTCTTGAATCTAAAAGAAGAATAATTTTACATCAGAGGGGAACCAAAGATACCACCCTCTATTCATCGAGGAGCCACTACTACCACCTAGGAAACATTAGAGCGCTTATCATCAGGGAGCCCTGCTCAACCTAGAACCACATCGGGGAACTCAATATCAACCCAAAATGACAATGAGGAAGGTCCTACAAGGCACTCTCACCTCATGTTTGTGAATGTGGGGAAGGTCTTATTGTACACTCTCACCCAAAGTCATCTCATAGGGGAGAAAACATCTTCCACCCTATGTCGAGCATTAAGAGTCATTGCATAGGGGAGAAACCATCTTCCACCCTGTGTCAATGCAATGTCTCATCCATCCTAATTCCCACTGATATTTCCAACAATGAACTTGAAAAGTCATGTGGTAGAACACCTACATCATAATATGTAGATCATTGTGCTCAAATCTGGTATGGACTTAAACAAATCACAGAAGAGTTCAATCATAATTTCTCAATAGCAGCAGTCTCATTTTCATTTAGGACATCAAATCAAATATTATAAAAGTTATATATCACAAAAGGATAACTTATTCATCCTCCCTCTCATGGAGGCGACAACCACAAGCTTAATATTGTCTCATATATCAACACTAACTGAATATGTCTCAGTCCTAGCTATATATGATATTATATTCCAATCGGATCCCACTAATTATTATCACAATGTTCCTTTTCATATCCAGAACCTACTAAAATAGCTCTCCAAAGAGCTTCTTCAACCTACCTCACAGCTAGTCATGTTAGAAACATTGTACACAACCTCGGTCATGCTTAAAGCTATGGACTTCTCATCCAAAAATATCATGGAAAATATCATACTAAGGCAATACCCAAATGTGATCATCTTATCGATAACGATCCCAAACAAAATCATACATCCATGCAGTCACATATCATAAGAAGAATGTCTCAGACCAAAAATTGATCATTGTATGCAAATATCTCTAAGAATTCTTGGAGGAAAATCAATGTGTATTAAGCGGCTCAATCATGAATTCACTCAGGTTCAACAATATCTCTTCATAACTTCTTGAAATTCAATAAGAGTGTCCAAGGATTTGCATTTCCACTTTCCAAAAAATCTTCAATACCTTCACTATATATATTTTCTTTTCAAACTTCATAAATTAATTCATCATGCCATGATTTGTTATTTCAAACTTCAGAGGCCAACTCACTCTCACTTTGATCATGAGGGGCTCATTACCTGTTAATAATAGATCATTAGTAAAAACAAATTCAAAGTCATACATTAGAGGAAATTTCAGCCTAAAAGTGGCATCCTAAGGAAAAATAATAAAATAATAGTTAAAATAATAAAATAAGGGTTATGAATTTTGGAGGAAAAAGAAGAAAACTATTTTTTTTTTTAATTGTATTTTTGGGCTTATCTCCTTATAATTTTACTGAAATTTCAAGTGTAAACACTCTTTGAATGTGAAATTAAATTCCACATCCAATGAGTACCCATTCTGCATACTTTGGAGAACACCCACATTGATAAAAATTGAAGATACACTAAAAACATGTGTTGAACATGTTTTTTAATGTATATTCATTTTTTATCAATGTGAGTCTTCTAAAAATTATGCATAATGTGTACTTGTTGGATGTGGAATTTAGTTTCGCATCCAACGAGTGTCTACACTTGAAATTTGAGTAAAACTATAAGGAGATAAGCAAAAAATACAATTAAAATAAAGTAGTTTTATTTCTTTTCCCTCAAAAATATTTACATGTACCTATTTTTAAATTTAAAGGATTTTGATTGATTTATATATTATGACAAGATTTTTTAATGTATCTTCAATTTTTATCAATGTGGGTGTTCTCCAAAGTATGCATAATGGATACTCGTTGGATGTGGAATTTAATTTCACATTCAAAGAGTGTCTACACTTGAAATTTGAGTAAACCTATAAGGAGATAAGCCAAAAATAAAATTAAAATAAAGTAGTTTTTCTTCTTTTCCCTCATAAATATTTACATGTACCTATTTTTAAATTTAAGGGATTTTGATTGGTTTACATATTATGACATGGAAATTACATCAAAAATTCATGGGAACTTTTAGGCCGAAATTTCCTCTAATGCCTTGGACCACTTTTGAAGTAGAGGTTTGGATTGACACATCTTCCTCCTTCACCACGTAACTTTCAATGCAAACATACTATGCTCAAGAAGCTTGCTTCGAACCATACAATGTTATCTGCAAATATTATACTAATCAAACCAATATACTGGGACTCACACAAATCAACACTATGAAATTATATAAACTAAGTCACCTTATTAAACCTTAAATTTCATATCAAAACTAATATCAAAGCCATAAAATTTTCTTCCAATATCAGTATCAAAGTCATAGAAATATTTTCCAATGTCATCGTGGAAAAAATTTCAATCCTAGTCCCCAAGTTGAACTCACATCCAAGTACCAAGTTATAACCTTATCTATTTGACCTGTCAACAATTTTCATAATATCAAGCCATACTTCATCAATTCATCCTAATGATCATAACATGAATCATTTTTGTCACTAGAGGCAAATGCATATACTAAGGATAAGTCACAACTGTTTATACTTCAACCAATTTTTCAAATCTAATGATGCCAATATAGAATCTCTATTAAATACCAATATTAGTCACTAAATGTCACTATGCCCATATAACATAGACACCAATGAAAATCGTCAGTTATCAAGTCAAAACCCTAATTTTTTATCACAATGAGTTCAATCAACCCATAACCCAAAACATATCTATGAAATATCAAGCAACATGTCACCATTTTAAGGTATCATTAAATATCCAAGCCAATTTTTCTCATCAAACCCTTGTAATTTTTATCAAATATTGTCATATACTAGCTCAAATGATCAAGTCAAAATAACATATTAATATGCATATCACGGTTCCCGGAAAACATAAGTTTAGTCAACACATTCACTTTATCTATAGTAAGTCAAAATTCGAACTTCCTTGCTCATATGAATTTCTATTGTCTAATCCATATATGTAGTACTGTCATACTCCATGTGCACTCCTGATTTCATGCACAAGGCTTCATATTTTGTGTCCCATAGGCACAACCGCACCCATAGGCCTTCTTCTCTATGGTTGATAGGCTTATAACCACACTCTTATGTCTTCTTCCATGTGGTTGGGGCTTAGACTAAGAGAAACCCTCTCTTCTTAGACCAGAACTTGCTACACACCAACAACATCAGATATTTGTCTATTTATGTCAAAAATATTATTTCATCAGTAAACAATCTTCCATACATTTAATTCAAATGATAATAGGTGTAGGTATATTACGGAGAGTTTCTCTGTATTAATGAGAAGCCACTTCAATCAATATTGATCAAGACATCAATATATCTATAACATCTTTATGCTTTATTAAAACTGTTAAGTTATATATGATTCTAAAACATATATTCATCATGGTCATAACATGTTAGCATCAGCTACTTCATTATCACATATGAACATTACAACAAACTTTCATCAAAGGTTAGAGTCATATGATTAGGGAAGATGAAAGGTGCATCATCATACTTCAAATATTATAATTACTATATCATTTATTTATCATATTACTCAACTATCAAGTCAGGGCATCCATAAGTTTATCACATTTTCCATTTTACTTTTCTTATCAAAACCTAACTAAGATCACCAAGAAGATTTTGAATATCAACCTAATTGTTATGATTATCACAAAAATTATCAACAGTATCAAGCTACCATATATAAGAATCAATGTGTTAACTTTCTTTATGGGATCAGGAAATCCATCATGTCTAAAAATGATAGATGCCAGACAAATGCCAACTATACCAATATATCAAAAATCAATGTTTCTAGGTATATTTTCTATGACTTAATAGAATGTAAGACATTTTTCCAATACCAAGTGCACCAAATCATCATAAGTACCATGAATCAAACTTACATTCATATGCATATATGAGTCATTCATGGAGGTGATATTCCCATCATACCTTAGGGCTTCCCTTTCCATCCAATACTGCAGCGGAAACATCACTTTGAAACAATACATCATACATACCTTGTAGTATTCATATACCTATGCACCTTGGCATTGGCAACTAGAGTACTTTGAAAACTTTTCATTAGGTGCCTCTTTATTTTTCCAGCACTAGCTCTTATTTTCCTGCACCTCATATGATTCTAAAGAAGGATCCACTTATCACATTTCATCAAGATGTTAGAAGTATCCAAATAGTCAAATATTCATGCAAGAAGTATAATCAATGATCATATCAATAAGCAAAATTAAAGACATAAATCTAAAAAGTACTTATCTTAAATGAGAGGTCAGATATCCCTCTTGAAGCAGCCTTCAAGAGTCATGACTTTCCATTGACCATGTTGTGGCTCATTTGCAATATCCTTTATTTTTAATTTTCAAAAATACAAAAAAATAGAAAATTAACAAAATATATGTTAAAGTATAAAGTTTCATGTACTTTAGCATATAAATGCAATATTTGTTACATTAAGTTTGAATTTTAATACTTTAAGCCTTTATGGAAGCGGGTCCCAGTACACAGAATAAATAGCGAGCATGTTATGAAGCGATATCTGATGGTTCATCAGACAGGGAATAAAAGTGTCAACCAGCGGGCACTTTCAGCGTGCGGGTTAACAAGGAGGGTGCCTCCGCAGTTTACCCAGTTGACTGCGGGGCCGATCCAGATCAACGGTCGAGATTCACTGCGGGGGCATGAACCCGATGAGCTCTCAGTACCTTGAGACCTCCCGCAGTGACGTAAGTAGACAGTTGGTGACAACTATCATCCACGTCAGAATATTTTTAATGGTCCTTTGGCGCATCTTTTCAGCATTTACTTCTTAAGCCCGCACCACCTATTTAAGATGGATTCTCATTTTTGTAAGGTTATTATTGTTAGTTTGTATCTGAATTTTTGTCTGCGTTGTATCTTTCCCTGATGTCTGCCACCTTGTCAATTATCTGTCACCCCAAGCTAAATCATGGCCAAGCATCCATCCCTTTCAGGTTCTTCCAGTCACATTCCTTTCATTGACACTGAGAGGGACATCTAGGATACTCTTTGTTCTCTAGACCACCTTTCGTTTTATCAATAGGTCTGTTCAAATGATAAAGCCTCTCCAATTTACACCGCCATGGTTAAAACTGGTGTATTGTCTGCATGCATCCCAAGAATGCACATTTTTCCCGAATTTGTATATTGGCTAGTGTCTGTCATGTACCCAGGAAAGTGTTTTGGAATGAGTTTTCAAGGAGAAAATGTTCTGCAAGTCTCAACCCAATAATTCTTCAAGCTCTGTGTTACCCTGAGTTAGATTCGTATGTCCAATTCACTGATGATTCGTTGACGACACATTATGATAGTCTTGCAGGTCAAGAGTTCTACCAATTCATCTTTTTCTTGGAGCTAGATTCAAATCAGTTCGCACCTAACAATAAAGAATTCTCCATGGAGGTTTTTAATGTAGAAGTCAGACCAATGTTGAGGTGCATTTCAAATATTTTGGGAAAAGACGATGACAATACAATAGACAAATCAGTTCCGAGAATGTTCGCCTTGATGATGAAGCCAGGAGTAGTGCTGGATATTCCTTCTTATTGGAAAGAAGTTGTCAATTCTCAGCTTATGATTTTATCACTGACGGGTTCATTCATATTTCCCTCTCTTGTTATTTATCTGTTTTTATATCAAAATGTATAAGAATTCATGCATCTGGGGTTAAATATAATGGATATGAATAAGAAGAGGCAGTCAATAGTATTTTGGACAGACATAGTAAGGAAAGAACATAATGAGGTGGGCCTGTGTGATTTTTCAAGTCATTTTATGTCTACTGCATATAAGATTTTGAATGGAATCTCTCCCCCATGCTTCCTACCGAAGGCTCAAGAGTTCTTGCAGTTGGTAACAAGTTGTAAGTTTGGTGATTGGTATGTCTTTGAAGATTATTATGAAATTAGACTGTATGGAGCTAGTGTAGAACCTTATAGGCTTCCAGTATTTGTGCCCATGAGATTATTTTCTTTGGAATTCATTAGGCAAAGTTTAAATGTTGAGAAAATACATTTTGTGCCTATGAAGAAAGGTCATACGTTTAAATTGCCAATGACTGTTGGTCCTTTTATAGTTAAATGAAGTCACTAAGATGTTAGATGAAATGCAGCTACTGTTAGGAGAGAAGTGGGTTTATGACCCTCATAGTGTGATTTCTAATAGGAGAATTGAAAATGGCTAAATGGAAGCAGACCTGATATAGAAAAGATGGTAAATAAGGGTTTTTCAAGTTCAGTGAGCTCAAATGTACAAACTCTTGTCATATCAGAGAAGTCAAATAAGAGAGGTAAATAAGCAGTGATTGATTCAGAGGATGAAGAATAGAGAACTGAAAAGAGGACAAAGCTCAGTGAGGATTATGTAGATGCTCAACCTGGTTTCTCACTACAATTGGGAGATGAGAAAATGTCCCTGCTTCACCAAGAAGACATGGAAGCACTCAAGAACAAGTGCCCTTAATTAAACAAATGTTTTCTCAGATTGCAGAAAGAAATTAGAAAATGAAGGCAAGCATGGAGGCTCAAGATGAGTACCAAATAACCCCAGATCAAACCAGAATGATAATTGCAATGGATCTTGAAAAGTATCAATTTAAGATTTCCCTTTCACATCCCTATAATATGTCTATTGGTTCATCCAATAATTTTAATACTGTGAATCTAAATGTAGATGTAAAGAAAATTCCATTGCTTGAAAAAGTAAATCTACATATGAAAACAGGTCAACTGATTGTGAATGACTTAACCTAAACCAATGCAATGGCACTCAAAGCTAAAAATATGCTTGGAAAAGTGATCAAGCAATTGAAGTTGGAGAAAGAAAATTCCAAGGCTTTAACAATCCAGAATGAAGAGCTTAAAAAGGTTATTGTGAAGATTGGGGTAGATCCCAATGACAGGTATGCTGTACAAAAGCTGCTGCAAAGTGCCAAATCAGAAATCTTTGTGCTGAAGAAAAATTTGAAGTTGTCTACAGGAGAACACTCTATGGAAGCAGAGGTTGAAGAATTAGAAAATGAGAAAGAGAAACTTCTTCAGCAGCTCTTGCAAAAGGAAGAAGAAATCATCAAATTGAAACAAACTACATTATCATTGCACAATCACATTGAATCTCATACTTGTATTTTTATTTTTCCATCTGGTGATGGAGATCCAGTAGCACAAATATCTCAATTGACCACTAAATTGAATATGGAAGAGAGAGATCGAAAAAAAGCACAAGCTGATTTGGAGACAACAACAAAAGATCATACAAGCCAAAGAGGGGGAAATCAATAAATACATAATAGATTTCCAGAATGCTGATGCTGAGATTAAAAATCTCAAGGAAAAATTGAAGGGAAAAATATCCCTAATAAAAGCTAAGGATATCATATGGAATGATATCATTGAAGAAATGAAAGAAATTTGGGTTTTTCTAACTGTTGGAGCAGAAGAAAGAAGTATCATTAAAGATTTTGAGGAACAATTTATGGTAGACAAGAAAAATAAAATTAACAGAGTTGTTTGGGCAATAAAGTTTATTGATTTCATTGATTCCAAAACTGATCAAGAGTTGGAAGAAAATGAAATTAAATATAGGATTTTATATGTTGTGGAAATTAATAAGATGATTGTTAAAAATGATTGTAGGAAGTCTACAGAGAAGAAGTTGATTGAGCTTAAGGAAGCAGTGAGCTAGTTTGATAATTTATTCGACAAAAGAGCTAGAGCAGGTTTTCCATCATGCTGGGATCTTGGAGGTAGTATTTTATCATGGGATTCTTGTAAACCCTTGTTGGTGTTGGAAAAAGGTAAAGTGGAAAATACTCATGAAAATACTCAGATTCTTAAAGGAGCAACAATGATTAATTTACTTCAAAGACATTTTCAGTTGTTATGGTTAGTGAAAAATTTATTCACAGAGAGGCCATCATTCAATAGAATCACTGCCTTTAGATTGGAATATCAAAAACTGGTTCATTCACCTAATACAAACATTGAGGTATGGAAGAAATGCAGAGTCTGGATGACAGATCTACCAAAGGATCCCTTGACTTCAAAGAAAGATAAACCAGCCATCCAAGGAAATGCAACAGCAACATCATCAGGTCATATTCAGAAAATAGATTAGGATTTAAATTTCATGTTATTTTCCTCTTTTAAAGAGAATGTAATTGTAATAAGACATTTTTTGTGATATGTAATAGGTAGTTGACGAAGTCCTAAGTATTTGAAGCAGTTAAGATTAGTTATAGAAGTTAAAAACTGCTTTCTATTTTATTTAAAGAGATAGACAAGAAAGAAAAAGGTTTTGAGTTTTGGACCTTCAGAATGAAAATTTTGTACTCAGTTTTCAAATGATTAATGAATGAAAAACAAGTTTATGGCATTTTTTGATATTAATATGTTTTCCAGTTTACATTGTGTATTTTCTGTTATGGAATAAAATGAAGTAATGAAGCTGCAGGTCTCTTTTTACATATGTGAACAAGAGTTAAAATCCTTAATGGGCGCTCCTTCATTTTAACTAATCTTTTGTCATATAATTCTTTTGAAGTTTAAAGCGATAGATACTGTTTATCAACATATCAATTTAAGCTTCCTTCCTTCATATTCTTCTCATCATTCCATTTGATATCAACAAATAATGGCATTGCAAAGCATTTATTGCATTTTATTCTTGAGAGTTTAATAACGAAACATCTGAAGGTGGTTAAGCAGAGACATTTGATATTAAAATTTTGTCATATACATGTACAAATGTCTTCAACACTGATTCCTTAATACAACCAAGGGATTGTCTCTTAAGTTACAATAGACCATACAACATTTGTTGCCTTCAATGTATTTCAATCAACAACCAGGCCTAATTTATCCCATCTAGGGCTATATCAAATCTGTAACAATTGCTAGAACATTTTCACGCTGATCATGCTAGGGTTTCATATTTTAAATATTTGACATAATTCAGGGTTTATTGCAAACCTTAACCTCATAATATCCATCAAACCCTAATAACCATATTTCCTAGGGTTTCCTTCAAACCTTGGTATTCTTTCAGGTCTCCTACATTTTCTCTTTCTTCCATGAAAGGTGTCTTCATAGGGGTGATCTGTTAGGTCCCTATGTTACTAGTATAGTCCCTTATTGTTGTTAGTGTAACCCCCTTATTGTTATTTTTGTACCCCGGTAACCCCCATATTGTTATAATTGTGCCCTTAAATTATTTTTGTTAGGTCGGCTAGGATTACATTGTCGCCCCACTAGGATTACATTGTGGCCCCATGGACTCCTATATATAGAAAGGAGGTTTTGTCATTTGTATCATCCAAGAATTGTTCATTTATGTAATGTATTGGAGGTTTCCCCCTCGAAGTGGCTTATTTCTAAGGCATTGATCTCTCTTTTCTTCTATTTTTGGAGTTGGTTTCACAACATTTGGTATCAGAGTTTGGATTCTAGGGTTTCGATGCTCCAAACAGGTCATCATGGAATTTGCGCTATAACGTTTTTTCTACGAAGGTTCAAAAGCTGAAAATTTTAGGGCGCAAAGTTGAAATCCTGAGGAACATCGTCACAAAATTTCAGAGCTTAGTTTGCAATAGTTTCGGAGATATGGTTTGTGTAAGTTAGGGATTTTTCAGGCTCCTGAATTTCATCATAAAGAGGTGATCGTGGAAAAATCTTCATAACTCTCTCTGAGCATCGGATTTGAATTCTGTAAAAAGAGGCCACAAGTACATAGACTGTAGTTTATTTCTATTAATTTCAGAGTCGAAGGAGGAAACAGTGACACGTGGAAAGTCGTACAAGTTCGTTCTACTGAACCAATCCATAATTAGGTCATTGTTTGGACATAACTTTGCCTTGGAGAATCAAAATCAGGTCAGACCTATGGCATTAAAAATAGGATTCAAAGGGCTATCTCAGGGCCAAATTTCAGATATTGAAGATTCGAAATCACAGAGATAATTCAGTTTCAATATCGAGCTCCTCAAAAGCAAGAAAAAGGTGTGTATTTTTTTTCCGAATTGCATAAGTCTTGTGTAAAAAAATCAGTTTGAAGTGATTCCAAGGGCCTATTGAGCATATATTTTAGTATTGGGTTCTGAAATGCCTCCTAAAAAGAATTCAATACCCATTAAGCCCTCAGAATACTCTACTATGAGTCATGAAGATGAATAATTGCAACATGATCTATCAAAATTACAAGAGCAAGTGCACCAAATTTCGCTCTCACAAAGAGCAACAAAAAATGAAATGGAAGTTTTGAAGAAAGGCGTGGAAGCGAAGATGGATGGTTTGAAGAAAGGCATGGAAGCTAATATGGACGGCATGGAAGCTAAGATGGATGGCGTGGAAGCTAAGATGTAGGACATGGAAGAAAAAATGAAATACAACATGGAAAACATGAAGAATTATCTAAAAGCAGACATGGAAGGTTTGAAAAAGTTGATACAAGAAATGATTCCTAATGGAAAAAAGATAGTAGAGGAAACTCATGATGAGAACAAAATACATGTTAATCCTGATTTCATAAACTCTAATTTTGTATTGAAGAACCTGTTATCGCCTAAATCTACCTCAGGCTGAAGGAAGGCAGAGTTCAGGGTAACATCAAACCACGCTCAGTCTGGTAGCTAGCCCTACCAGAACAGTGGAGGGCTCTCTCCGGGTCAATATCAGTGAAAAGTAATCAATAGGGCTTGAGATGACTGAAAAAACAACTAATTTTAGGCTAGGTATATAAATAAAGGAGTTTGATTTTGATTTTGGGGGTTTTCGTTGGAAAAGAGGGAAAGGCAGTTTTGGGTTGCGGGGATTAGGCCTAGTTTTTGCAGAATTCTGATTGGGGCAAGGAAGGCAAGTGTTTTGATGCTTTAGATTGATTGAATGGATGGATCAGACTTGTGGGGAGCTGAAGAGGGAAAGAGCGTCTCAAGAGTCCTCCTCAAACAGATGAAAACATGTAAGATTAAGCGAAACTAAAGGCAGAGCAAAGCAAGCTATTGAATTCTACCTTTAACACTGATTTGCTTAATTTAAGAAGAAAGGAGAATGAAAATGGTACAAATAAACATCAATGAACTAAAAAATAAATGGAGAAAAACACCATCAAAACACAGAGCCACAAGGATCCCAAAGAGGGCTGCAAACCCTGGTCTATTCCTTTGCCAAAATTGCAGAATGAAATGTACAATGAAGTGCTGAGCAATCCCAAGTGTCCAACCCTGAAAATGACTGAGAAAATACATCATATAGACAAGCCTAACCCATTCCCATGCATCTAGGGGTCGAGCTCATCATTCTAGGAGCTATTTCAACCATATCTAAACTAGGAACTAGAAAATAGGCCATGAAACAACTTGCCTCTATATGCTAGGAAACTGATCCATTCACTCACATTTCACCTTTTGGTGAATGAATCTTCTAGAACAAGTAAAAATGTACCAAAATTACATCATGAACATGAAATTACATCAAGGTAGATCAAAATTTACATGAAAAAGTGAAACTGGCCAAAACTAGGCGAAATTCTGAGATGTGGAGTGAAAAATAGGCCAAAAATCTCTATGCGCCGTGCCCAAAATCTCTATGCGTAGCAACAATTTGGAGCTGATTTTGAGGCACTTCCTGAAGTCCAAATTGAGCTCATGATAGCTCGTTGGAACGCCCTACCTGTATAATTTCCAACCCAAGTGGAATTTCTGGATTTGGTGTCCATTTTCCCCTCCAAAAGTTCAATCTCCCAAGACTGGTTCCTGTGTGTGCAAAAAGTGGCAGAAAGGCCATTTTCAAGGTGTTTTTGACCCTTTAGGCAACCCAGAACTTGATGAAATCCTTAGGAAATTCCTGAGCATGCATAAATTTTCATAAAAAATCCAAAAATACCAATTTTTCCTCCAGAGGATCCCCCAATCGTAAGCGCGCGCCAAGTGACGCTATGCGTCGGGCATAAAAACCTGTTTTGTGACCAAAAAATTCAAAAATGACAAAATTTTCTCCAAATTCCTTGAAATTTAGATTGAAGGTCCCTCATCAAGTACTATGCTCATCCAAAGAAGCTTCTGCCAAGATTTGGAGTCGATCATGTCTTTTGCGCCTCCTCAGTGCTCTCCTTCATCTATGTTGCCTGAGGTAAAAATGAAAAGTTTGGTGTCTTTGTCTTGATTTCCAAATGTGTCAAAGGGAAAAGACTGTGGAAAATATGGGCAGTGGGTATAGTGGAGCTTTTTCAAGTGAAAATTGAAGTGTGAGGACAGTAACTTGACTGTTTGGGGATTTGGGATTAGGGATTTTTTTTCAAATGATATGGGAGAGGGAGAGTGATAGGGAATGGTAGGGTTTAGGGATAAGGATAATAGGACTTTAGAAAGAAGTGATTTTGGGATTATAAGGAAATAAGAGAGGGACTGTATGATGATATGACAGTGATGGGAAAGGGAAACACAAGTGAGAAATGGAGTGGAAGTGTTTTGGCACCAAAGTCAAATTTTAACACTCAGATTCAAACCCTAAGGGAGCAATTTTTGATATGAATATAGGGTTTAAATTTTGGCCTTCAACTTCTTATAACCAATCTTTCCAACAATCATCAAATACTGATCAATGGTAATAGGAAGGAGATTTGAACTCACATGGAGCAAACAAGGTTGAGTCGATTTATTTTTTGTGAAGCCGTGATGAAAATTTGCCTGTCGGCTCTGTGCGCCACGCGCACGTTCAATTTTACATTGTGAGAAACTGCGATATGCGCCGCGCAAGGTATGTGCGCCGCGCCAAACGCCCAATGCGCCGCGACACTGAATTTGACCCACAGTTCGCCCTCCAACATTGTCTTTTGATCTTTCACAATTTAACTTGGCTTCTTTGAGGATTTGTTTGCACATGAATTGTTTAAACATGAAAATATTTCATATACATAAAGGAATTTGATTTTCATTTGGAAAATTCTCTTTCTACTTTTGCAGACTTTGGCACTTTCACATAAACTCTATTTTTACTTGTTTCCACTTGATTTTTTGACTGAAATGATGAAAATATTGTCTATTTTTTGCAGGGATAGCTGGCATGAAATTTGGCAAGGGCGACCAGGGCTGCGCCTGAATAATTTCACAATTGAAGAAACTTTGACAATTACATGGCATTAATTACAAAAGACAAAATGACGATTTTTCTTCAAAACAGAGTTTTGAAGAAAAGTCACGATCAAGCAATATGACAATGAAAATTTGCGATGAAAACTTGTTTTGAGCCTCCCTCTTGTGCTTGATGGCATTATTAGACATTCCGAAGACGAAACCCTAGACCTAATGACTGAAATGACTCTTTTCCCACCAAAAGACCAAACATTGACTGTCAATGACTTTAAAATTGATTTTGATGAATTTTGATGAACAGACCTGAGCCAACAGGTACATGACATGAGGGACATGAGTGAAAAAACCCTTCCTTTAGAAGACCGATGCTCCTAATGGAATGAAAATGACTGAAGTGAATGAGACACCTAAAAATAAAATACAACAAAAGAGATTTTGATCTTTGACGGAGGGATGAACAGACCGACTCTAACAGAACCACCATATTCCAAATATGGATATGAGGAAGTTTGATGGCAAGGATCCTGTAACATGGATACTACAGATGGAGCAATATTTTGATCTCAATAATGTGAAAAACACACAAAAGGTACGCATTGCAACTTTACATTTAGAACAAAATACATTTGCATGTTATCAATGGCTTTTCTCCCGTAAAAAAATTGTCACTTGGTCAATTTTTACGGAGGAAATGATTGAAAATTATGACAATACAAAGAACAACACATTATTTAGCCAATTGATAAATCTCAAACAAAATGTTTCGGTGGCGGAGCACATTGAGGACTTTCAAAAATTGAATATAAGGGTAACTGATATTCCTGAGGAACACAGGATTGATGTCTTGATAGGGACTTTAAAGGATAACATCCAACATGAAGTTCACGTTTGGGAACCGATTCATTAGAGAAGGCATTCAGGTTGGCAAGAAAAATTGAATGTAAAATTATGGCGACAAGGAAGCCTACCACTCACATCTATAAAGATGGAAGTGTTGCTACTACTAGACTTCCACAAGCTACAAGGTTGACACCACAACAATTGGAAGAAAAAATAGCAAAAGGGCTTTGCTACAATTGTGATAGCAAATACACTGAAGGTCATAAGTGCTCTGAGAAGAAATTATTTTATATAGATTGTGAAGAGGTGGAAGAAAATGAAGAAGAAACTTCAAAAATAGAGGATATACACTAGGAAGAAACCCTAGAAGAAGAATAAATGAGTCCGAATAATATCATGTAATGCATTGGTAGGAATTACCACTCCTCAAACTCTCAAGATAGAAGGACATATCAAGAAGAAAAAGGTAATAGTGTTGATTGATTTGGGTAGTACCCATATTTTATTCATTGTAAGGTAGCCAATGAATTGAATTATTTCTTATACCCAGCACCAAAATGTCAAGTGATGGTTGCAAATGGAGGAACTATAAATTTCTCTGGAAAATGCCACAATATCAAGCTAGCCATGAGGGAATATGTATTGAATAGTCCAACGCTTTCCATCCCAATGGGAGGTGCTAATGTTGTACTAGGAGTACAATGGTTACAATCTTTGAGGATGGTAGCTTTTAATTTTCAAGAACTTTTCTTGAAAATTTTTTCGGAAGGAAAGGAAATTGAATTATGGGGTATCGCATGGAAGCCAGGAAAGCTAATAAGCTCTAATTTCATGACAAAGCTTCTGAAGAAATAACAACGGGGAATAATTGCACAATTATGCTCACTAGAAGTTCCAACATCAAAATCATCTATTTCTCCAGATCTCCAAAAAATTTTGGAAAATCATTCCAAGGTGTTTGATACTCCCAAAGGACTCCCACCTATTCGTGATCATGATCATGCTATTCATTTTATTCCAGGAAGTGCTCCTCCAAACATCACGCCTTACAGATATCCTTATGTCCAAAAGAGCGAAATTAAACGTATGATTGCAGAAATATTAGAGGCTGGTATAATTCAACCTAGTCAAAGTTCTTTCTCTACTCCAGTAGTATTGGTGCACAAGAAAGATGGATCATGGCGCATGTTTCCAGATTATAGGGAGCTCAATAAGCTCACTATTAAAGATAAATTTCCCATTCCTATGATTAATGGATTATTGGATGAATTATATGGAGCAATTTATTTTACCAAGTTGGATATTCGTTTAGGATATCATCAAATTAGAATGAAGACTAAAGATATTTTGAAAACAACATTTCGAACTCATGAGGGTCATTATGAATTTTTTGTCATTCCTTTTGGCCTTACCAATGCACCTTCTACATTTCAAGGGTTGGTGAATTCCATTTTCAAACCCTTCCTTAGAAAATTTGTGCTAGTATTTTTTGATGATATACTAATCTACAACAGGTCTTGGAAGGATCATGTTTAACATGCTAATAGGGTGCTCAAACTATTGGAGGAGAAACAATTATATGCAAAAACGTCCAAATGTTTCTTTGGAGTACAAGAGGTGGAATATCTGGGTCATATTGCATCTCACGAGGGTGTTAAGGTAGACCCTAACAAAATTAAAGCCATTAATGAATGGAAAGTCCCCACAACCATAAAGCATTTGCACGAAATTCTTAGGTTAACAGGATATTATCGCAAGTTTGTTAAGAATTATGGGAGAATAGTGGCACCTCTAAAGCAACTAAGGCCTTTAAACATGTTAAAGAGGCAATGTGCCTAGTACCAGTCTTAGCTATGCTAGACTTCACAAAAACCTTTATTGTGGAATGTGATGCCTCAGGAAATGGAATTGGTGTTTTTTTAACGCAAGAAGGAAGACCCATTGCTTTTGAAAGTCATTCAATCAAAGGAAAGTATTTACAAAAGGCTATTTATGAGAGGGAAATGTTGGCAATACTACATGCACTAAAGAAATGGAGACCTTACCTAATGGGAAGACACTTCAAGGTAAAAACTGATGATGATAGTCTTAAACACTTTTTGGAACAAAGACTATCTTCAGAAGAGTAGCGAAAATGGGTCACAAAGATGTTGGGTTATGACTTTGAAATCATCTACAAAAAAGGGAAGCTAAATGTTGTTGCAGATGCACTCTCAAGAAAGGATGAAGTGGTGGAAGCATTGCTTTTTTCCATTTCAATTATCCAACCAGATTGGATAACCGAAGCAAGGGATGAATGGAAGAAGGACGAAGAAGTGTGGACTCTCATTCAAAATTTGCAGCAAGATCCTAGTGCATCTGATACATTTAGTTGGAAAAATGATTCCTTATGGTACAAATATCGCTTATATATTTGCAAGAATTCCCAAATAAAACAAAATATTATTTTGGAATTGCACACTTCTCCTTTAGGAGGACACTCGGGATTTTTAAAAACTTACCACAGGGTGAAGAAATATTTTTTTTGGGATGGCCTTAAATATGATATTCAAAAGTTTGTGGCGAAATGTTTGGTTTTCCAGCAAAATAAAGTTGAGACAATTAAGACCCCGGGTCTTCTACAACCTTTATCCATTCCAAGTCAACGTTGGGAGGAGATTTCAATGCATTTTATCACAGGTTTACCTACGTCCGAAGAAAGGAGTGTCATCATGGTGGCAGTTGATAGACTTACCAAGTATGCACACTTTTGTGAATTATCTCATCCATTTATATTGAGTACAATTGCTACTGCATTTATGGAAACAATTCAAAAGCTACATGGAAACCCGAAGATTATTTTAAGTGACAGAGATCCCATTTTTACAGGAAATTTTTGGACGGAATTATTTTCTTGTTTGGGTACTCAACTAGCTCATAGCTCATCTTATCATCCTTAATCTGATGGTCAAACAGAGATAGTGAATAAATGTTTGGAAGGATATCTTCGTTGTTTTGTATATGATAAGCAAGCACAATGGGTCAAGTGGTTGCCTCTCGCTAAATGGTGGTATAACACTTCCTTCCATACTGCAGCAAAAATGACCCCATTTATGGCACTTTATGGATATCATCCACCATCCATCACATCTTCTTTAAGGGAAAATTCTAGGGTTCATGCAGTGGAGGATCACATCGAGCATCAATAAGAAGTTCTCCAACTCTTAAAGGATAACCTAAATTTGGCACAAAATCGAATGAAACAATGGGCAGATCAACATCGCAGTGAGAGAAGTTTTGGTGTGGGAGACTAGGTATTTTTACGGCTAAAACCATACAAACAAATGTCCCTCAATCAAGCTAAGAAGGATAATAAATTATCGCCAAAGTACTATGGTCCTTACAAGGTTTTGCAAAAGATTAGTACTATGGCATACAAATTGCAGCTTCCTGCTTCTTCGCAAGTGCATCAAGTTTTCCATGTTTCATGCTTGAAAAAGGTTATAGGGGACAAAATTCCAGTTCAAACAATATTTCCATCACATGATGAGGAAGGAAAAACCATATTGCAACCTGAAGCAGTCACGGAAACAAGAACTCGACAACTATGAAATCGATCAATTTCAGAGTATCTCATCAAATGGAATAACTTACCCACTGAAGATTCTACATGGGAGGATGAGAATTTTATACAAAAGCACCTAGAGCTACTCAAGCGTTGAGGACAACACTTTTTTGAAGGAGAGGAGCATTTTAGGTCCCTATATTACTAGTATAGTCCCTTATTGTTGTTAATGTAACCCCCTTATTGTTATTGTTGTACCCCTGTAACCCCATATTGTTATTATTATGCCCTTAAATTATTATTTTTAGGTTGGCTAGGATTACATTATGGCCCCATGGTCTCCTATATATAGAAAGGAGGTTTTTTCATTTGTATCATCCAAGAATTGTTCATTTATGTAATGTATTGGAGGTTTCCCCCTTGAAGTGTCTTATTTCTAAGGCATTGATCTCTCTTTTCTTCTATTTTTGGAGCTGGTTTCACAACATGATCTCAATGAATTTTCTTCAACCCAACTATAATACCATGTTAAATTTTCTTAGGGCTATATTATTATTTGCTTTAGATAATTGCATTTATTCATTTGTGTATTAAATTCACCCAACAACATCATATCATTATTCATATTTGTAAAATTATTCAGTAACATGAGCAATTACATAGAAAGAAAACTATAATCATCAATGTAGTGGAACATAAAGGAACAATAGAAGAAAAAAATTGACACATAGAGACTCCAGGATTGGTCGAAGACAAAGTAAAAACCCACTATGAGGAAAACCCTTTCAAATTATTCTTCTTATTAGATTGTCATTGAATGATTTAGCAAAAGAGAATACAATGATCCATATCTTCAACCATAATCCTATCTAGCAAAATCAACTAAACAATATCCATGAGATGAACCCAACAATGATAATAATCAAAACCCTACTTCAGAAGCATGTGTTCAATTTTCATTATCTGCAATCAACTGCCGAATTTTGTTGTGAAATGACGAAATCTTCAGACAACTGAAAAAAATAAAACCCTAAGTCCCAACTACATGCAAATAGTGATGTGCGTGCGGCTGAAACCCTCCAACCGCATGCATGAGCCTATGTTCTTGCGATTGTGACCTAAAATTGCCTGTGAAATTCCTGTGGTTGGAGACCAAAACCCTAGCACACGTGTGAGATTCAGTCCCTGCAATCTCAGACTTGAGGGAGCTAAATTTCATGAACCATCTCAGACTTGTGCAATCCAAACCAAATATAGAAGAATAGAAGAATGCTTCATGATGATGTCCAAATGAGGTTGAGGTTACTTGTATTTATAACCTTCCAAGAGTGTCTAATTTTCTTTAGGGACAACCTGATCAAATGTGCACATGTGGGCTTTAATTCAAAAATAAACTTTCCCTTTCGAAATTGAGCGCTTCAATAGTCAAAATTGTTCCTCTTGAAAAGAGGAATCTATTCCCATGGTTGGAATTTATCAATGATCTACTAAATTAATATGAGCATGGGCATAGGTAGTAGGCATAAAAAAATTGGAAGCCACAAAACCTAGAGATGATACGCCCAAAAGGTCTTCAAGAAAATCACATACACGAAGAGAGGTACATGCAATTATTATCCAAGGTATGTAATCACTGTGAAGTTTCTAGGTTTTTTCTTGTAATCAATAAAGACAATTCCTTATGTTTTGTTTTTGGTGGTTTCGACTCTTTCTGAAATAGTGAACCAATAAATGTTAACATAGTTATTTCTGAAATCAATGAGCCATTAAGTTCAACAGTAATATTTTTTCAATAGATCTCGCTAAGATGAGCATAGTATATATTTTTTGGATTAATTTCAATGATGGGGAACGATGTTATATAGCAGTCACGAGTCCATGAAAATCAACACAATAGTCCCATACACATTAAAATATTTGTTGTGCATTATAAACTTACCACCATACCATACCATATAAAGAAACACTAAGTAAGATAAAATACAACATCCAATTTTGACCTCATCAAACAAGCCTATTGTAAAATTAAGGGTTGAATGAAACTGTGAGGGCCATCCAGGCAGACTAAAATTTTCCAGTCTGAATTTCTACCATACCATGACTAATCCCAGTCCATGGGAATTCTGTGTGAACAAAAAAAAGGAGCATGTTATATAGTGGTCACGAGTCCATGAAAATAGTTATTTTTATAAATCTCACCATGTTATGTTATTTTTATAAATAGTTATGTTATATAGTGGTATATAGGTTACAGAATGAGTCCATAAAAATAGCTGTTTTTATAAATCCCAATGAATGAAAGTGATGGTATAGGGTGCCACATGTACATAATACTTTCTATTTAGAATTTCACAGTGGCTACTCACCATGAAAACGCCCTATTGAAGAATATACCTTAACCCTCAGTCTGGAGGGCTCTGTGAAATAAATCACATTTTTTTAGGAAATTGTTGGATACCATGATTAAAAATCACAATGGAAAGGCTAAAAAATTACCAATCCATCGAATTTTCATCCGAATGCATTTTCACTAAACAAAGTAATCGTTGTCGAAGATGCTGAATTTTATTTTTTTCCTTCAAATTGGGAATTTCCATCTGAATGCACTTTGTTTTAAATTTTTGAAAGATTATTTCAATTGGTTAGATTACTTTGAGATCATATCTTGGTGATCACGTAGTGTGAAATAATTTTATTTTATATATATTTTAGCTTTAAAAATCCTTTCTTCTTTCAAAAATTGTTAGAATAAAAACTTTCGTTGTATTATTTTCATACTCTACAAATTTTGGAATGGAATCTTCCTTTCATACATGCATTCAAAAGTTTACGACATCTCAATAAAAAAATCGCTCTAGAACCAAAGTTTTCTCACAACACATAAATTTTATGTCTATATATTGATTTGACAATTGATTTGTTTCCGCATATATACTAAAGTCTACTCACAATGGAAAGGCTAACAAATTACCAATACACCCTTTTTATTCAAATTAACATTATTGAACTATTCCATAGAACTTCATTGTCGCTTTGATGTTTGTGGAGCTTTAGTTTGAAAATTCACGCCGACTCTAAATTCAAGAGGAAATATTTGTTCAATAGTATTTTTTTTTTCTAAATTAGGCTACTTCTATTATATCATACAGTTCCAAAATTACATTTGTCGTCCTCTGGAATTGGCCAACTCTGGAGGGAGGTTTCAGTATCAAAAACTCAAAAAATGGGCTGCCCCAGACAGGGAAACTAGCCCAAGAGTAGAGAAAAGAGAGTTGATAATGAGCTTCCCATAGCGAGAAGCCAACTTGACAAGTTATAAGTTTAGGACAGAACCAAAACACAAGACAGAACCAGTACACTAGAAACCTTGGAATAACAAAACGATGACTGGAAAAAGAGTTGAGCACCTAACAATTAAGCTGATGGAGCACTGTCATTATTTTCTAGAGGTTGGGGTGGCTATTCCACAATCCTACATGCATAATCTGAGTCGTCCTCCTTCTGCTTGGACACGTGGGCCGTTGACAGAGGGAGAAGCAGCACTTGGGCGTCGGGCGAAATGGAGGAGGCTGCATGGGTGTCAACATCCGCACAGGTTCCTTCTTCCTTTGAGCTCGAACTATCATGGTCACTTCTTGAAGCGCTCTGCATCGGTAAGGCCTTCATTTTTTGGGGGAGAAGGTAGGAGAAGATGAAATGGTGGACATGTGGGGTCTTTCCTGGGGCGGAGACCAGAGCCAAAGGGTTCCGAAGGAGAATTCGGAAGGTGGAGAGACAGGTGGGCAGAGAGATTGATGGGGTCAAGGATTTCTGGCTCTGCCCAATCCATATAAAAATTCACCATCCTGCCCGCAGAGGCCGCGGTGGGAGGCCTAAAGGGAAGACCACGCCTGCCTACTCTGTGGCACCTCATTCGATGTCTTCTGGGCATGGCGGAGGAGTGGGACTAAGAAGAAATCTGAGGTGGAGGAGCGTCCACTGGAGGAGCTGGGGTGTTGTAATCCAAGGACAAGCTAACAAAGGGATAGGGAATAGAGCAGAGGAGCCAAGGCTTGGTGGAGACACCAGGTGCGTCTATGTAGAGCCGAAGGGAGAGGCGAATGGTGGAAGAAGGAGCAGGGGTGGTGGATTTAAAGGCCATGGGAGGCAGACAAGGTAGGACAGACGAAGTTAATGTGCATCAGACAAAGATTAATGTAGAGGACGTCGTTGGGAGGCTGGCGGGGGTGGAAAGTAAATGCCCCACGCTCCGACATTTAAAACAACTTGGGCGGCCATGTGCAGGCGCATGGGGAGGACAGGTGCCCTACCACCTAGCATCCAAGTGGGTCCATTTCTTATCATATATCACCTACATCCGAGAGTTGGAGATATTTGAGCACTAGAAGAGTGAAATCTGTGTGTAGAGCCTCATCATCAAAATTTTGGAGCTTACCAGTGGTGAGGGGAGAATTTTGGGTGACTCCCTTGTTGGCCAAAAGATTCGCTACGACGTTTCCAGTCCTTCTGATGTGCTTGAAGGAAACCGTTGTGTGGCGTAGGAGCCATTTCCCAAGGAGGTCGAAATGAGCTGCTAGTCTCCATCTCATGGAGAATTTGGAGGTTGAAGATCCCAACAGGAGGTGATTGGCTATGTCAATGATAACTTGGGAGTCACCTTCAATTTCTAAGGGAAAATAATTTTTCGCATGTGCTAGAAGGAGGCCTTGAAATAGTCCTTCTAACTCTGTCAAGTTGTTGGTATCCCATCCTATAGAGCCTAAATAAATCAAGAGGGCGTCTCCATCAATGTTTTTGAAAATACCACCAAAACCGACATCTCCTGGATGCCCCTTTGAGGCTCCATCAAAATTGAGTTTAAAGATGCCAAGAGGGGGAGAGACCAAAAGCAGAGGGATCTGGAAGAATGGTTTGAAGGTGGCTCATTATTCGGGTGAGAGTGGAGGGAGAGATTCCAATTAGCCCATATGATGTTTTCAGGGGGATGGGAAGGGAAATCATAATATTTCCAGTGGTGCAGAGCAAGGGATTCCTGAAAATTGTTGCATATATTGGTCTAGAGGATGTCGGGAGGGGTGGATTGATATTTAAAAGTATGTCTGTTACGCTCCTTCTAGATCAACCAGAGGATATGCCCAGGGAGAATGAGCCAAAGGGAATTGAGCATATCACTGTTGAAGGGAGATGACGGACAATGGCGAATGGTATTGAGAATATCTCCTCGTTGTATATCAGTTCTTCTTCTAAGAAAAGAAACATTATCCCAAATAATTTTTTCCAGAGGACAAGAGTTGAGGAGGTGCTTTATGTGTTTCCTCGAATTTCTGCAATTCGGACATCGGGATGGTCTAGTGAAGCCTTTTTTGAGAAAGTTGTCCCAAGTGAGAATGCGCCTCTTGCTAAGCAGCCATAAGAAGGTGGAAATTTTGGGCCAAATTCAGGGGTTCCAGATCTATGCCCAAATGACATCTTGAGGAGCTTAGAGATTGGGGAGGAGCAAGCGATAAGCTTCTTTGTTGGTGAAGGTGCCCTGGGAGGAGTATCCCCATATTATAATATCCTCTCCCTCGGTGAAAATAATTTTTCTCCTGAGAAGTTCCTTGTTGATGTCTTCAGTGAGATCAAGCCTCCAATCGGCCTGCCATCGATCTACTGGGAGCCATTTTCAGTAGCCCGAGTTGAGGAGGGGAGTCCAAAAGTGCTTGATTTGGGTGTTCTCCTGATTGTTGAGGATTTCATTCTAGCGAGAATTATGAAAGAGGGAGGCTAGTTTGGGCATTTGCTGCCAAGAATACTCCCAGAACTTGTCCTGAGAACCTGAGCGGAATTCCCAAAAATTGTGATCCTGAACGAGAGCTCTGTGTTGTTTGGATGCTTTCTAGATGAGGAATCCAGTCACCTTTGTGTTGAGGCGAATCAACTCTTAGGCAAGCCAGTTATTTGCATATTTGGAGAGCCAGAGCTGAGCCCAGGGGGCTTCTGGGTTGGAGACCCATTTCCACCAAATTTTTGCTCCCATTATCACATTGTTGTGATGTGGGTCTCTTAGCCCCAGGCCTCTCGAAATTTTGGGAACACAGACCTCATTCCAATTGACCAGCGCCCATTTCCTATTGTCTTTCTTTCCTCCCCAAAGAAATTTTCTTTGTAGATTTCTTAATGATTTGAGAACCCATTTGAGGGCCGCCAGGACCGAGAAGAAATATAAAGGCATGGATTGGAGAACCGACTTGATTAGGACAAGACACCCAGAAATGTTGAGGGCTCTATAGGTCTAGAGGGAGAGTTTGGCTTTAATTTTATCCAGAATTTCTCGTCAGGAGGAATGTTTGATGGTAGATTCAATGAGGGTGGCCCCAAGGCATTTTGAAGGGAGGGATGAAATGGGGAAGCCCAGGATTCTAGCAATGTTGCATTAGGTGATGATAGTGGTATTGAAGAAGAACATTTGGGACTTCTTAGAATTGATGGTGGTGCCTGCGGTAGAGGAGAAGCTATCGAGGTTGAATTTGAAGGAGCGGGCTTCTTGGATAGAAAGGTGACCAAAGAATTGTCATCGACGAATTGCTAATGGGAGATGGGAGGACAACGATGGATGTTGAGACCTTTGAGAGACCCAGAGATAACATAGTGGCGGATGAGCCGGCCAAGGCCTTCATCCATCAAGATAAAAATGAAGGGGGACAGGGGATCGCCTTGGCGGATGCCTATGGAAGGCGAGAAAGGGGTGGAGGGGGAGACATTGGGTAGAATAGAGAAGATGGGGGAGGAGATCAAGCTCATGATCCATCGTATCCAGGTGGGACTGAAACCAAACGCCAACAACATTTGATGAATGTAATTCCAGTTGAGTTTGTCAAATTTTTTTGAGAGGTCAATCTTGAGAAGCATACCTGGAATTTTCTCAGTCTTTACAGAGTGAGTGACCTCATGAGTGAGTATGATGCCATCTAGAATTTGTCATCCTTCCACATAACCAATTTTCTCCGGGGAGACCAGTAGTGGAAGTAGTGGTTTGAGCCTGTTGGCTATCAGTTCAGAGATGAGCTTGTAAATGACATTGCATAACGCAATCGGTCTGTACTTTTTGGGGGTGGTGGCATGCTCCTCCTTGGGGATGAGAGTGAGAAAAGTGGCGTTGAGCGCAGGGAGCATCCAATGCATACTCCGAGATTCCTCCACCATTTCCCAGACTTCTAGCTTAATGTCCTCCCAGAAAAAAATGGAAGAAATTGGTAGTTAAGTCGTCTGACCCAGGTGCTTTCCCAGCCTTTAGTTATGCCATGGCTTGATCCACTTCCTGCAGTTGGACTGGTCTTAAGAGAATTTGATTGTGTTCATCTATGATGAGAGTGAGGATATGCTAAGTGATGTTGGTGATAGCAGGTTGCCGATCAACTGAAGGCTCCATGAGGGTATCCTTGAAGTAATTAAGGAGTTCTTGTTCTATGTTAGCATGGGATTCCAGGTTGACTCCTTGTTAATTTTTTAGGATGGAGATGTGATTTATCATTCTTCTTTGAATGGTATAACGGTGGAAGAATTTGGTGTTTTTCTCCCCCTCTTTGAGCCAACAAATTCTGGACTTTTTCTTCTAGAGAATCTCTTCCTGCAGTCTTCTTTCTTCTATTTGGTTCGTGAGGTAATGTTCTTGGTGAACAAGGTCCTCCGTGCGCCTTTATGAGATAATGGATTGTTGAAGGGCCGCCATCTGGGTTTCCAAGTCCTGTTGACTTTGGAAGATATTGCCAAAAGAAGTTTGATTCCAGTGCTTTAGGCAATTTTTCAAGATCTTTAGGTTTTGCTAGAGTTGATACATTTTCGAACCTTCTGGGGGAATGATGCTGCGCCACCAATTAATTTCCATTTCTTTGAATCTTGGGTGAGAGAGCCAAAATTTCTCAAAGCAGAAAGGTTTGTTGCTGGTGCTGCTAGGGCACATCCATTGCAGTTGAATGGGCCAATGATCAGAGCCTGCAACAGGAAAAATTGTGGAGAAAATGTCACCCCCCAAGTGAATCGAGGCATCCGAGATTAGGAAGCAGTCCAACTGCGATGCGATATGCTGGGATCCCCCTCTTCTGTTGTTCCAAGTGTGAAGCGCATTAGAGCTTGGCAGGTCGATCAACTGATTTAAGAGGATGAAATATTTGAATTTGTAGCTGTCAGAGTCTAGGTGGAGATGAACTCCTATTTTTTCACTGAGGTTGGTGATCATATTGAAATATCCTCTGAGGATCCAAAGGGTATGGGCTCTCTGAGCGTTAAGGGACTTAATGGCTTCTAAAAGGTTAATTTTTAGGGTAGAGGATTGGGGGAAGTAAATATTGGTGAGATGGCCATGGATATTAGTGCCAATCAGATGGAAGGAGGCTTGGATGAAGTTGAGAGAGGCATGGAGGTCATTGAGGGAGAGGATACAGGGGTTCCAGGCAATGGCCAGCCCTCTGGAGACTCCCAAGGCATCAAATACTATAATGTTGCAACCAGGCCACAACCTCGATAAGATTGAGTGGAAGGTGGTGTTGGAACATTTGGTTTCCTGCATGAAAAAAATGGATGGATTGTCTTTTCGTATTATGTTATTTATCATTCGCTGCTTTGAGGGACTATTGATCCCTCGAATATTCCATGATGTGAGCTTCAACATTTATACTGGTGGGTGAGGACCTTATAGAACTTGGTCAACTTGGGATAGTGTCCCGATTCGACAAGCTGATCCCCCAAGATAATTAGACGTTGCAAATTTGTGGGTCTGCCTCTCTTTCTAGATTCTCTCATGATTTTGAGTGTTTCCTGAGGGAAATTCTCTCCCTGGATGCCTAATTGGGTTCTTACTTTAAGCTGTTGAGCTTTGATCATAGCTTCCTCTAAGATATCTATTTTTCGGGCTGGAATGGTGTGATACTCCTTAGTGCTGCAGGCGATTTCTAGGGTAGTGATGTCAACGTCTCCAAAGTCTATAGTCTCCGGCTCCTCTTCCATATAGATTATCTGGGATTTCTCCTTCCCTTTATCTTGAAAATCATGCTGTAACGGGTTTCCCTGGATATCCTCCTCCATGATGGAGAGTTGCTTGAAAGGAGGTTCTTGGATCTGTATGGTTGCAGGCTTCGAGACCTCCTTTTTCTTATCTTTCTTCTTGGTCCCCTGTTGCTTGTCTTGCAGGTTGTTGTATGAGGATTTAGAACCCTCATTAGGTTTCAGGCCAGAGGTTGAGGATTTCCAGGGAGAAGAGGGGTTGGGGTGGGGAGTGCTAAGGGGTGGGGGATCATTTAAGGTGGAGGCAAGGTTTCCATCCTCTGGGGATTGACTGGCGATGAGGTGAAAATTGTTGCTGGTGGAGGGTTGAGAAGGTTTGGGGGTAGGGATGGGTTTTTTGGCATGTATTTTCCGGTTGGAAACTTTGGTGAAGCCATCAAGGTCAGTGGTCTCAGGGACAGGGGAGGGTTTTGGGGGCAGATTGAGAGGGAAATCTCTGAAAAGATGGCCATGCTTGTGGAATTTGTGGCAACGGAAAGGTACATGCTCGTAATCTATAGGTTGGATCCTTTCAAAATCATCATGACGAAGACTTACCGAATCTAGAAGAGCTTTGGCTAGGTGCATGTAGACACAGATCCTGACATAGTCGGTGTATCGATTATGCTTGGTATCCTCTGTGATTTTGATGAAGGATCCGAGGTGGTTGCCGATTTCTTGGAGGGTTAGCTCTTCTAGTATTCCTAGGGTAGGGAGTAGAGTCTAATCCACACCAGCGCCCAGTTGAAGTCCTTTTTGTCAGGGTTGAAACATTTGATCCAGTTTCTTAAGAAGAGGCCAGCTGCATTGAAGAAGTAGGGGCCTCTGTCCATAACCCGGTTTTTGTCCTCTATGAAGGTGAATTTGATGTTAAAGAAAACCTTGGGACCTAGCTGGAGCGATACGTAACCTTTAGGCTTACACTTGGATTTTATCCAACCGTAGAGGGATTTCTTGGTTGGCCAGAAGCCAATAAAATTCCCAATGAAGGCATGATCATGCATGTACTAGATTCTACCATTGATCCTCTCAGCAGGGAAACATATGTCAGGCCTTTTGGTCACCATTGGGATGCAAGTCGAAGACGTCACGTTTTTCTGACCTTGGCTATCCTTTTCTTCCTTCTCTTGAGTTTCAGGTTCTGCGTTGCCTGTCGAGTCGTTCTGTGGTGGATCGGAATTTCCGGCATCGCTGTCAATAGCGGATCCTCAAGCAGTTCCACCAATTGGGGGGGGGGGATGTGCCTCCCCCCCCTTCGTTACTATCATTCCATAGATCTTCAGTGTGCAAGAAGGTGCAGGTTCTACAAAACAAGTGAGAGAGGTCAGGAGCTTTGTTGGCACCCACAACAGGGGTGAAGGAAAGCCTAGGTTTCCATGATCTAGTTCAACTTAGTCCTTCGACCACGCTCATCACATCCTCCTCTATGTGTTTTTTCTGTTCAATAGTATATTGATACCCATAATCTCATGGACTTGTATCAACAAACTACTATTGAGGGGCTCAAGCTTGACTTGGATTCACCTATTTCGTTGAGCTATAAATTTCCTTGGATTCGTCTATTTAGGCTTGTGGTAATGTGGTAATGTTGTTAAGCTCTAAATTCCATGTCATATTTTATGCATAACAACCATTGACATATTAGGGTAATTTGTTCCCATCAACAATACCATCTTATGTTTTCTTGGGTGGTTTTCGACTCTTTCTGAACTAGTGAACCAGAATGAATAACTTAGTGAATGTGAATTTGTCACGAAACAAAGGATTAGATTCTAACAATTTATTTAGCTCTATAAGTATAATTTTCTTGACTAAATTTGCATCCCCATATTTGGACATCTTCTCATTTTCCTTAGAAATACCAAATCCAACTACACATGACTTCTAAAAGTTGATGCATGATTTTATGACTTCTTTCTCACTTGAACAACAAAAATATAAATAAGAGAACATACCTGAAGTTTTCTAGTGTAAGAATTTGTGTGATAATTATATTATTCTCTCAGCCAACATTGTGCTATATGTTGAAATTTGCAACAAGAAATATTGAAAATGGCAACAAGAAGAGGCTTCTTATAATTTAATTTTCCCTTAATTAAATTAGAAGGAAATTGTAATTCCACATCACATGATAGCTTGTACAAGGTAAATAAGTTAGGAAGACTTAGTTAGTTTAGAAAATTCAAGTTGACGGTCAAACTAGAGGCATGTAGAGTGTCTCCTACTTTTTAGGAGCCCTAGTTGAGTTTATTTTGAGTTGTAATTAATTAACTTAATTTATTTGAATTAAAATCAATTTAACTAGTTCTAACTCATGAAGGAACTAGTGAGAGGTCTAGTGGATTAAATCTGATTTAATTCATATGCGGGGATTAATCAGATAACTCATAATTTGATAAAAATAACTCATGCATGTAATTTTTTAGGAAGACCAAGTTAAGATTGTAGATAAAGGGAAGTGTACTATGAGTTGTATAATTATTCGAGTTGTACATATGGTGCATACAGTTAGAGGAAGAGACTAAAGTAACTGTGCAATCCAATGGAGGAGAATTCCTATTAAATAGGGGCCTAATTTCTCATTGAATTGCACAAGGAAGCAGGAGCTTGGAAGGCTAGGAAATTGGCTAATTATTGGCCAAAGTCAGAGAGCTCTCAAGCCTGAGAGAAGAATTGTATTGTTATCATATTTTTTGACTTATGAAATATTCAGCTAGCGGGGTTTTTAGCTGAGGTTTCCGCAGATAAATATTTGTGTTATGTGATTGAAATTATCTCTCTTTTTTGTTCATGTGATTATGCGATCTTAATTGGTTTCCAAAATTTGTAGAGTAGATTCAAGTATTTTGTTTTAGCATATTACAAATATCATTTTGAATCTACGTGGATTTTCTACATCGTATCAGATCTATATTTGTAGAAATTTCTACATGTTATCAGAGCAGAAATCACGATAGAAGAGAAGGATTCAAAGTTTTCCTTGCAGGTGAATCGAATTTGCAGTATCATTTTTCAGAGCTAGTATAATGTATTTCTATGGATCGAGACTTGAATATGCTCTTGAGGGTAGTTCAAATTATATTGTTTAGAAGGACAAGATGGAGTCACTGTCGGAAGATAATCAACTGAAGGAATTCATAGATCATGATATCTTGAAGCCTCCAACATATGATGTTAAAGATATAGCAGAGTGGAATAAGTGTGTAGCAAGGGCCAGGACGATTATCCTGGAGGGTGTGAGAGACCACATAGCCTTGAAACTACATGGCAAAGAGACTCCCTTTATTACATAGAAGAATCTCAATGATCTACTCGGTAATAACAATGGAGCCAAGAAACTTGAATTGATGAAGAAATTGAGGATTGAAGACAATGGGTATGAGGTTGTCTTCAAATATGGGAAGGCCTACCTCAAGCACCTTGCTTCGTGTCAACTCATGAAATTTGGTGTCAAGGTCAAGAGCCTCTACACATTAGAGGAAGATGCATGCACAATCTTGAGGAGCAAGGCAAGGATTAGAGATGTTGTGGTTGAGAGGGAGCATGATTTAGCTCTCAAGAGGAAGCCTTAGCGAGTTGACATTTGGGTTGACCACAAGGATGATGATCAGTCAGAGACCTCCAGTAGGAGGAGATTTCGATCCAAGTGGGTAGAAGGAGCACATGTAGCCATACCTCCAGGTGAGAGGTGGGGTGATGTGAAGTAATAGTCCAAAGATTGCAGAAATTTGGGCAGGGTCCATTGAGGTGTTTTTGCCTCATGGATCATTACCTTGCTACGAGGGCCTACAGTATACAGTAGTAGGATGGATCAATGGTAGTTGATGCAGTCAGATGTCAGAGTGATAGATCCAGAGAATAGCATCAGTCAAATATTTGGGAGCACATAACAGAGTTAGCAACAACGCAGAGTTTTCAGTAGACAGTGCAATAGCTAGTAGCAGTCAAAGACTCTGGTGATAGATGCATCATACTAATCACAGTTGATTCAACTTGGATGCTTTTCAGTTTCATAAGTTCAAGTAGAAACAAAACTAGAGAGAAGTGTTCATTGTAGAACATTCCAAAAGTACCAGATTGGGATAGAGTTGAATTCCTTTCTTGTTGAGAGGGATTATTGAAATTTTGCAACAAGAAATATTAAAAATGACAACAAGAAGATGCTTCTAATTTAATTTTCCCTCAATTAAATTAGAAGGAAATTGTAATTCCACATTACATGACAACTTCTATGAGTTAACTAAGTTAGGAAGAGTTACTTAGTTCAGTTAATTTGAGTTGAGGGTCAAACTATAGGCATTTAGAGTGTCTCCTATTTTTTAGGAGCCCTAGTTGAGTTTATTTTGAGTTGTAATTAATTAACTTCATTTATTTGAGTTAAAATGAGTTTAACTAGTTCTAACTGATGGAGGAACTAGTGAGAGGTCTAATGAATTAAATCTAATTAATTCACATACAATGATCAATCAGATAACTGATAATTCGCTAAAAATAACTCAAGCATGTCAGTTCTGAGGAAGACCCAGTTGAGATTGGAGTTAAAGGGAAGTGTATTATTAGTTGTATAATTATCCTGGTTGTATAGACGGTGCATGGAGTCAGAGGAAGTTCCTAAATTAACTGTGCAATCCAATGGAGGAAAATTCCTATGAAATAGGGGCCTAATTCCTCATTGAACTGCGTAAGGAAGCAGAAGCTTTGAAGGCTAGAAAATTGGATAATTATTGGCCAAAGGCAGCCTACGAAGCAGTGAGACATATAGAGATAGTGAAAAGAGCTCTCAAACCTGACAGAAGCATTGTATTGTTCTCATATTATTTGACTTATGCAATATAAACATAGTTATCGATCGGAAAATTACCCGGTAGCCGTTTTTTTGAGGTAGCAAAAAAATCATCCGATCTTGAAAAGTGGGGATGCCAAATCACCCTTTTTTTTGGAGCATAGTTTTGACACTTTAAATTTTCTTATGGTTATTTTTTTTAAATGTGATGATTTTCATGTTGATTTTGAAAAGTGGTGATGTAGAATAACCTATTTTTTTTTAGCATATTTTTGGAACTTCAAATTTTCTTTGATTTTTTTTAAAATATCATGTCGATTTAGAAAAATGATGATTTTTTTGGCACTTTAATTTTTTTTATTTATCAAGTATGAACATTGTTTTAAAATGTTAGTGATTTTCATGCTAATTTTCAAAAGTGTTGATGCAACATTAATCCTTTTTGTTTAGAGAAGTGATTTTCGTCTTGATAATTTAAAAAAAAAAGAAAAAAGAAAAAAGTGACAAAAAATCAAATATAAAAAATATGAAAAAAACTAATAAAAGTGTAAAAAAAAAAAAAAAAAAAAAAACTTGTAAAAATAAGAAATTCAAAAAAATATTCAAAAAATAAATAAAAAAGGGAGAAATTAAAAAGGGTCATAAATTAAAGAAAAAAAATAAAAATTAACCAAAAAAAAAAAAAAAAAAAACAATTTTTTAAAGTTAAAAAATAGCATAATTCAATAAAATAATAAAATCAAATAAATGAAATAAATAAAATTAAAAATTAAAAATAATAATAAAAAATATATATCAAAATACTAAAATATAAAATAGTCAAAATTCAGAAATTGAAATTAAAAAAAAAAATATTAAATCTAAAAGGAAGTTGTAAAATCTCTTTCGGTAATAATCACATATAATGGAACGTTGTCGACGCGTTTCGAACCAACCAGTGTGGTTCATCATCAGGACTAGGTGAGAGATCAGATCAAATCAATAAGCTTAAATAGACGTAGAGATGTTTAAACTAGCCGTTTTCTAAACGACTAGTTTGACTTTTTAATAATTTAAAATGTTTTTAATAAGTAACGGCTAGTTCCCTCCTACTATTAAACCAATTAATAAATTTATTTGTTTAGTTAATAAATTATTAAAATTATTAGTTATAATTATTTAGTAAACTTATTAGTTATAAATTTTTTAAATTAAAGTGAGAGGTTAAAAAATAAGAAAAGAAAAAGAAAAAAATAAAAAAATAAATAAAAATAAAAATAAATAAATAAATAAATAAAAATAGATAAATAAATAAATAAAAAATATAAATAAATAAAAATAAATAAATAAATAAATAAAAATAAAAATATAAAATAAAAATAAATAAAAATAAAAATAATAAAATGTAAAATGTAAATGCTGATATTAAGCATGGAAGATCCCGCTCGTCTGCCCTAGCTGAACATGCAGAAAAGACTAACCATCATATTTGCATTGAAGAGGCGAAGGTCATTGCTAGGATTGACCATTTCCATCATCGTAAGTTAAGAGAGGCCTTAGAAATCGAAAAAAGACCCCTTAATCTCAACAGAGATGATGGTTGGAACATTAGCAGGTGTTGGATACCTGCCTTATGTCCTTGATTTTTTTTTTTTTTTTTTTAATAAATTTTTATAAATTTTTATTTTTTCTTTTAAATTTTTATTTTTATTTTATTTTAGTTTATTTTATTTTTATTTGATTTGATTTGATTTGATTTATTTATTTATCTAGTTATTTTTATTTATTTTTTATTTATTTAGTTTATTTTTTGAAAGTTTGATATTTTATTTTTATTTATTTATTTTTCTCTTTCTCTTTTTATTTTATTCTATTATTATTTTATTTTTATTTTGCTATATTCATTTTTATATTTATATTTTATTTACATTTACATTTTATTATTTTTATTTTTATTTATTTTTATTTTTATTTTATATTTATATTTATTTATTTATTTATTTTTATTTTTTTATATTTTATATTTATTTTTTTCTTTTTCTTTTCTTATTTTTTAACCTCTCACTTTAATTTAAAAAATTTATAACTAATAAGTTTACTAAATAATTATAACTAATAAGTTTAATAATTTATTAACTAAACGAATAAATTTATTAATTGGTTTAATAGTAGGAGGGAACTAGCCATTACTTATTAAAAACATTTTAAATTATTAAAAAGTCAAACTAGCCATTTAGAAAACGGCTAGTTTAAACATCTCTACATCTATTTAAGCTTATTGATTTGATCTGATCTCTCACCTAGTCCTGATGATGAACCACACTGGTTGGTTCGAAACGCGTCGACAACGTTCCATTATATGTGATTATTACAGAAAGAGATTTTACAATTTTATATGGATCACAGAAGCATAGATTCTAAAAATAAACATATAAATAAATAAATAAATACAAAACAAAACAAAACAAAAATTAAAAAAAGAGGAAACTAAAAAGAAAATTTAAATTGAATGCGCACACATATATAGATACGAAGAATATGTTTTCAAAGAATAAAAAAAAACATAATTTGATTTTTTTTTTTAAATTAAAAAATAAAACAATAAAAAATAATATATATATATATATATATATATATATATATATATATATATATATATATATATATATATATATTTAAATTTAAAAATTAAATTAAAAAAATAATGAAAAAATGAAATAAAAATGAATAAAAATAAATACAAATAAAAATAAAAATAAATAAAAAATAAAAAATAAAATAAAATTTTAATTTAAAAAACACAAAATTAAAAAAAAATTAAATTAAAAAAATTAAATAAAATAAAAATAATTAAAAAAATTTAAAAACAAATTTGTTTCATCGTTGACCCAGGGGCCGTGGGGCTTGGCCGACGAGTGGCGAGAGAGATGCTAACTCTCCCACCACCCAGCGGCCAAGCTCCACAACCCCAAAGAAGCGGTAAAAAAGATTTATTTATTTTTTTATAATTAATTTATTATTATTATTATATATATATATATATATATATATATATATATATATATATATATATATATATATTTTTTTTTTTTTTTTTTTTTTTTTTTTTTTATTTTTTAATGTTTTAATTTTTTATTTTCTTAAAAATTTATTTCGTTGTTTTTTTAATTTTGTTTTATATTTAATTAAATTTGTATTTAAAAATATTTATTATTTAAATTAGTAGAAATTCTTTCGGTAATAATCACATGCAATGGAACTTAATGATTTTTGTTGTTTCTTTTAATCTTATAAAATTTTCATATTTGTATATTTTTTTAATTTAAATTATTATTTTTTTTTTTTTTAAATTTTAATTATTATTTAATTTTACTTTAATTTAAATTTTTATTATTTTCATTTTTTTTTTTAAAATTTAAATTTTTAGTACTTAAATTTTTTTTCTTTTTAAGTTAATTTTTTTTTTTAATTTAATTTTTTTTTAATTTTTTTTTTTTGATTTTTGATTTTTGATTTTAACTAATTTTAAATTTTAAATATTTTATTTTATCATTTTTAAATTTATGTAGTTTATTATTATTATTTTTTAACTTAAAAAAAAATTATTTTTGATTTTTCTCGTTTAATTTTTATTTTTTTAATAGCGTGTTTTTTTAAATTTTTCCTTTTTGAATTTTTTTTTTATTTTTATTTTTACAAGTGATATTTTATCTTTAATCATCGGTGTTTTATTTTTATAAATGTGATATTTTATCTTTAATGTGATCTTTGGATTTTGAAGGCTTTTAGAGGCACAATAATAAATTATCTTTAATATCATGCCTAAAAATCGTTGGAATTTTAAGGCTTGATATTTGATCTTTAATACCATGTTTATTGTTGAAATTTTAAGGTTTTCGAGAATCATGATATTTTATCTTTAATGTCATTATTAAAAATTGTTGACAAGTTGCCCCGAGAAGAAAACGGCCATCACTAACAATTTTCGTTTTCAAGGTGTTTTTTGCACACAAAAAATTGACGATGTTATTCGAGCATCAACACTTTTTATTTTTAGGTAGTTTTTTGCACACAAAAATTGGCGATGTTATTCCACCATCAACACTTTTTATTTTGAGAGTGTTTTTTCAATCATTTTTTCAAGAAAAAAAATGGTTTTCAGCATAATTTAAAAAAATGTTGAAAATTGACTAAAAAGAAATATTGCGTTATGGAATACACACTTTTCGTTTTTGGGTTGTTTTTTCAAGTTTTTTGAGTGTTTTTGAGCTAGAGTTTTCGTTTTGAGGCAATAGTTCCCGTTTGATTGGTAACTAGGTTTTTAAATATAGCGGGATTTTTGCTAAGTGTTGAAATTCTTTTTCTTTCTTCATATGATTATGCGATTGTAATTGGTTTCTGCAATTTGTAAAGTAGATTCAAGTAATTTGTTTTATCATATTGCAATTTGAATCTAGATGAATTTTCTACATAACATCAAAGCAAAATTTGTAAAATTTCTACATTATATTCTAGCTATCAATGTTTAATATATACAAATTTTTTAAATAAAAAAATATTTCCCTTCTGAAAATAAATTATTTCTCAAAAAGTAAACTATACAAAGTTTTTGCATCGTGAGGTTTAAAATTTTCATTAAAACTTTGTTAGACATCATCAAGTATGTCTGCAAATAAATATTGTGCTCCACATCATCTGCACCGAGAATTTGAGCCTTTATTATTACAATAATGACAAATCTTCTTCTGTGAAGATGCAATAGAGCGCATGGCAATATGGAGATGGAAAAGTGGCACTTCGTGACATACTCCTTAATGTTGTTAATGATAAAATATTCCATAAACCTCCATCCATATTGCAACCATACAATGTACGTAATTAAATTCACAGGCAAGCATACAATGTACGTAATTAAATTCACAGATAAGCAACGATATCTTAGCCAGTGTATGTGTATTGTTTAACAGGTATGGAGGGACCCTGGCCTCCATTGTGTAAAAAGGATGGAGTGTAAAAATGATTTTTCAAGCCCAAGGAATGTGTAAAAAATTAATCATAAGTATAAACTCTTTGTGGTTGGTACATTTAACCTCCTGAATAGAATAACTTTGCGGGATTAAAAAAAAAAAAAAAAACTTTTAAATTTGAAACCATCATGCCTATACCTAGCATAAAAAAGGAGTCCTAGATTATCATTATTTTTTTAATAATATTATCAATAGCATTCCCTAACAAATACAAAATCTTCTTCGATTTAATAAAATGAAGAAATATTGCAATCCAACATTGCAATTTTGACAATCTAAAGGTGAATGCCTCATCTTAGACTACAATCCAATTTTTCGATTCACTGCCTTTATCTGTTTCGTAGAAAATTTTCAACACTTTATACCAACACAATCAGAATTACAACTTTTAGATTTCAATTCAAACTTAACGTCATTCCTACATTCTAAATTTAAAACGAGTTGTCGAATACATTCCGAAAATAAATGTATTGGTCAAAATCTAGGCCAACACGCCACCTTCCATGCAGGGCATTTAATATCATGTAAGCTAAGTTACACACCATACAATTATTATTTTTCCATAGCTAAAGAAGCACACGCGTTACTAAGTTACTATATTCTCTAAGCTAAGTTACTATATTCTCTTGGTTTTGATTCAAGATTATGTTTTAATACGTTTTTAATTGATGAGTTGAAATTCATATATATCTAATTAATTTATCTTTATTACATAGGTAATATATATTAAAAAATGTCTTCTAAAAAAATCAACTTTTTTATCAAAAATTTCTTTGGATAGTCTATTACATTTCAAGTTTCATTGCTTGATAGAGCGGATTGTAATTTTGATCTAAATAAGATTTAGATGTTTTGGTGCATAATGAAGAATGTGATGAAGAATTTCAAGTTGGTGAACCTAGCACCCAAAAGATAAGAAAAATGAAAGTAAGAATAGGGTTTCATAATCAATGGAAAACTAAGTATAAGTGGTTGAGAGAGGAAAATCATGAAGGAAAAATAATTATGAAATGCATATATTGTGAAACACGTAAGGCAACAAGGCCATGGGTAATCGAAACTGGTTCATCTACCTTGCAACATGATTATATAGTTGTTCATGCTAGTTCAAGTATTCATAAACTTTCACACGCAAAGTGGATATGTAGAAATGAGAAGAAAGTGAAACCTAATACAAAACACATTGCATGCATTGAAGATAGGAATAAAGACAGAGTCATCATTATTATGAAATTAATGTATTGGATGGTGCAAAAGGATCTACCTCTTTCAAAATATGAATCGCTTTGCTTGTTTGGAGTGTCCTTACAAACACCAAATATGCCAAAGAATAAAGAATATACATCATATACAAATCACATGGATGAAAAAGAATTCTTTTTTGCTATATATCAATATCTTGAAGAGCTAAAAATTAAAAAAATGCTAGATATCCCTTTATTTTCATTGATGCTAGATGAAAGTACATATCATATCTTAGAGAAAGATCTTGTGGTTTATCCCACAGTTTTAAACTCAGAAGGATTGGGGCCTCCAATTTCACATTTTTGAAAGCTCATAAATGTTTGTTATGGAAGAGGGAAAGAAACTTATGATGCAATCAAACATTTAATGGAATCAAGGGGAATTTCAAAAGAAGCATTGATAGGAGTTTCCACAGATGGTGTTTTTTTCAATGGTTGGTAATCAGAATGGTTTTATTGCTTTACTGAAGAAAAATGTACCTAATCTTGTAGGTGCTCATTGCATTGCTCATTTAACCGTGTGAGATGCTTCAAAACGAATACCTGAATTGTTGTTTGTCAAGAAATTAGAAAATAAGTTATATTATTGGGTGCAAAATTCTACAAAAAGAAATAGTCAACTTATTTCTATACAAGAACTTATTCAACTCAAAACTCTGCAAGATCTTCAATTCCATGGAGTTAGATGGATTTCAAGGGGACAAGTCATTGAAAGACTTGTTGTATTTATGCCTCCCATATTAACATTGTGAAAAAATGAAAGAAAATACCCATGGTATGATAAGGAAAGGATATTTTCAATACAATTTTGTTTACATATATGCTCGAAGATATAATGTGTGAATTAAACAAGTTGAACAAGCAATTCCAAGAAGAGTACGTTGATGTCACCTCTTTAGGGGAAGCCATAGATGTCACTGGAAACACTTTAAAAAGGTGATTTGTAAGAAGTGACACATTTGCAGATGGCACATGTTACTTATCTAAATTTTTAGATGCCTATAAATTTGATTATCTAGAAATTTGTGATAAGGAGGGGCTTATTCACATACATGAATTTCGATTTGTAGCAATTCCACATGCATATGGTGAGTGTGTTGATATACAAAAATAATCATGGAAACCTTGTATTGAAGGTTCAGTAGAGAGTTGAAAACAAATTGCAAAAGATTATGTTCAAGCTCTTGTAGAGAGTTTGAATGGAAGATTCCCCGATCTTGCATTTTTAAATTGAGCAAGGATGTTTATCCCTTGCCATTACTTATAGGATGTTCATGGCAGAGAAAAAAATTCAAAGCATTGGCTCGAAAATATTTATCAACACTTACAACATCCTTATTATGAAAGTGAAGAAAAAAAAACAACATTTGATTTTGAAGCTTTTTTTAAAGAGTTGCATCCAATTTTTGACACTCTTCGTGTTAACTGTGAGAGATCATCCATGAAATATGCTTCGAGGAGTTTTTATGTTATAGGGTTGCATACAAATTTTCCTAGCATGTCAAAGTTAAGGCCATAAATACTTACTATTACTACAAGTATCTCATGTGAGAAATGATTATCAAGAAAAAACATAATAAATGATGTGTGAAGAACAAAACTATCATTAGATGCATTGGATGCCTTGATGCAAGTGTCCCAAACAGGTACTGATTCATTGATGGTGAAATGGGATAGGGTATATAACATATGGAAAGATGCTAAAGAAAGAAGAATCTTAAATATTTAAAGTTTTTTCTTTTATGTTTATGTTTGTAATGGTGTTGTGTTTTGAAAAGTACCTCTTTTGGTGAAACTGTCCAAAATTTAGTTTGTTTTCATGATGACGTTGAATCTACTTTTTGAACATTTACATAGTTCATGCACATTATGGTTTTTTTTTGAAACTTATTTCGCAACTATTGTTATTTTCATGGTATAACTAGCATTGAAGTGACTTAAATGGAAGACATGGTATGTGTATTTCAATTTCTGTTAAGTTAAATTTTATTGTCTAATTTAGTTGCAATAATATATACATTCATTATTTTCATGTGAGAGTAATTATGAATATAGTTTGCAGAAGTTAGATGAAACCAATAAAAGTAAATATTAAAATTCACGTGAAGGGAAATTTAAAAATAAAACTATCATAAAAAAAATTCCATGGTGTATAGGGAGGCCCGTCAAATTTACCCCTGATGACCCTTTTCTTCCACAATAATAGTGTTCTCCATGAAATTAATAATATGAAATAATACCATAAATAAGTACCTCAGTGCACCCCACCCTGTGGAGTCCCTGAAGTTTCATTTCGGCTCTACCTTTCAAATGAAAAATTGATGATGATTGTGTGTTTTTCATACCTATCCTTCTAAGTTTTATGTAAATTGATAAGTGTCATTTTTTTTATTTGTTTAATTTTTATGGTTTATTTTAAATTTAATGAAAATTTTTTTAATTGTTTTTAATGTTGATTAGAGGAAATGGAAACTAGGCGGGTCTATTGCTCATTGAAGGTTGGGCAGGGGGACACTCAAGAGGCAAGGGGTGCCTTAAGAGCCCATCCATTCAGTCATTGTTTTATATGCCATGGGTTTTTTAATTGATGAACATAATTGTAGGACATGGGTGTGGGCTTTGAAAAACTCCTAACTTTCTACCATTGGATTCAATCATTTTAGACACTCTTTTACATTGTTATATTTGAATGCTATCATTTATTTTTTCAATATTTTGTTAATAAAAAAACTCTGGAATAAGTCAGGAAAAATTCATAATAATAAGTGTAAGGGTCAACATAATTGAAATATGAATTATAAAAACAAATTAGTATAAAACAGTAATGGAAATTTACATAATATATATTTAAAAAATAATAATCAATAAATCCCTTTAGTGAGTCATAGATATTAACTCCCTTTTCTTTGATGCAGTTACTAATATATAAAATTCTCTAGTGCCATCCCATTGGTTGAGGCAAAATATTAAGTAGAAGTTACAAACCATTATTGTCCTTTACAAGGAGCTATAGGGAAAAAATCCCAAAGTATGATTTCCATTATGTTTCCTTTACGTGGAGATAAATTTCCTTTATTGATGCTTTAAATGACCTTGAAATGAGCAAAAGGAGGAGCGAGAGAGTGAAGGTGATAGAGAGATTTTTCTAAAATGTGATAATGTTAAGTAATGATGTAGAGTGCAGATGAATGGATTATGCCAAGTCTCATGTTGTATGGGAGGTGAGTATGTGCGGAGGTGGGTGTGTAGAAGTGCAGGCTGTGGAGGATAAGTGCATGGAACAAAGTGTGCAAAGAGGTAGAGTGCAAAGAAAGAATGTGTAGGGAGAGATATGTTTGTAGTTTCTCCACACATTTCATAAACCAAATAGGGTTGTATATAAAGGAAAGAGTGGGAAAAACTTATGCATAAATTTTTCAATGGAATTTATTTTTGCATAGTGCATATCACTATAAAAAAATTTGGGTCAACATTTGTCTCTAAATGAGGATAGTGACCCCCTGTGGGTTAAAACGAACACAAAATATGACTAGTTACCTACCCTATTGGGCTATTGAGTCAAAAATTTAAAGAAAATATATTGGTGCTTGAAAAATACATTATATAAATTTATATGATGCAAGGAAGTGTGAAATTTTTTCAGGAAAATAAATGTTTAAGGTGGTTCCCATTTATTATAGGTCATTTTGTCACATCTAATCAAATGGCCTTGAAACCAGATCAATCAACATCAATTTACACTTTGCATTCATCCCTTACAAAGCCAAGAGCATCCCCTCTCCAAAATTTCTAAGAATTGCGGGTTAAACAACTCAAAACCATATTTTTTGGTCCCATCGCACTTAGCCTTCATGAAAAATGCACTACTGCGAGTTGTACACAAATAAATTTTACTAAAAAATGCATTTTCCCTTCATTGAAAGTGTGATGGCCCCTAGAATTCAGTAAAAATAAAAAATAATTTCGAATCTTCTCTTTCTAGAGGCTTCTCGAGTGGTTTTAACTATTTACTATTGAGGTATTATCTCTTATTCCTAGTACTTATATTCCCTCTAATGTGGATCTATGTCCTAGAATGGTAAATCCCAAACCACCACTTTTACCCTATAAATTCACTGCCTCCCATAGAGTGTAGGTTAGCTTTTGGATACTCTTAGGTATACCCCAATGCTCCAACATTGTGCCTTGGTCATTGGTTGATAAATGAGAGATTATAAGAGAAATTCAATTAGGCATTGGAGATCACAATCAGAGATAGAAAATTGCAGTAATAGCAAGGGTGCAGAGCGAGACACCAACAACGAGGTTTCAACAAAGAGATTTAGAAGAAAATTTATGAGGAAATTCTCCACAAAGATTCCAACATTCCAAGAAAGGAATGGAGGCCTACTTATTCCATATTATGGGAATTTTGAGGTCTAAAATGGGCCTCCTTAGGAAATTATAAAATAATAGTGGAAATAATAAAATAATATTAAATTACATCATCAAATTTTAGAGGGAAAAAAGAAAAACTAATTTTTCAACTCGTATTTTCAACTTAGCTCCCTATGGGTTTGCTCAAATTTCAAGTGGGAAAACTCGTTGGATTCATAATTTGATTCGTCATTCAAGAAGTACCCATGTTTCATACTTTCGATGGACTCTACTACATGAAAAATGAGAAATACATGAAAAACATGATTGTAATCACATTTTTTCATGTATTTCTCATTTTTCGTATAGCAGGGTTTATCAAAAGTATGCAACATGGGTACTCCTTAGATGAGGAATTAAATTTTGCATCCAAAAGTACTCCCACTTGAAATTTTAGTAAAACCTTAGGGAGATAAATTGAAAATACAAGTTGAAAAAGTAGTTTTCTTATTTTATTACTTTTTAATATTTTTACTTTTTTACCCCAAAAGTGGTGAATCATCCCCCATGGTTGACATTATCATCTTGAATACTATTGGTTCTTATAAATTTTATTTTGGTTGTACATTTTTCTTAGGAGGCCCATTTTAGACCTCAAAATTTCTCTAATGAGAGAGGCCATACCAGGTAGTGTGAATCAGGCAGTGCACACAGATGGGAAACATATCGATTTCTAGTTACCAAAAACATGTGCCATAGGAGGCGTGAGTTGCTGAGTAGATTTGCAGGAGGTAGAGATCATCTTCAGATCATATTTTCAAAGGCAGTGCGAGTTCCATAGAGGGTCATATGCATTTCCAGTTCAGTCAGTGTGAGTAGTTGGAAGAAGTGAAAATTGCACTAAGGAGGTCGATTTATTTTGTATAAGGAAACATGGGTTTCTAGATTGATTTTTCTAGTGGAGATATTTTATGCAAAATATTTGCGAGTGAGAGGGAAGTTGATTGTATTTCTCAAAATTTCTAGAGAATTCTTAATAATATAAACCCTCATCTGCAGAACTGGTTTTCCCAACATTGGGGTTTTTCCATGGACAATTTGTACAAAATATTGGTGTCAATTATTTTGTGTATGTGCATTATTTCTCAGTTCCAGTAATTATTTGTGAAGATTGCAGTAGTGAATTTATCGTTATTTGTCACAATTAAATTTCTAAATAAAAATAATCTCTAGTATATAGAAGATTAAATTCCAGTTACTACAATTAAGGAAATCTTACACAACCTAGTATGGACAAGGGAAACAACTTCTTCATATTATAACTAAGTTGTCAATGTCAGGGGTTTTATTTCCATATGTATAGGTAATCTTGCATCCTTTCCATGCACTAGATAAAATGAAGACTATCATGTAATCTTCCATGGGTTGAGTCTCCTATCCCACACGACATCCAGAATATTTTTGTGCCAATTCCTTTGAATTATTAGTGGTTATCTTCTTCGAAATAATAATAAGATCCTTGTTTATTGATTATGCCACACTATTTCTTTGGGGATAATAGTTGGAATATTTACCTATAATTATTCCATACTTTCCACAAAATTATGTGAATTTAGAGCCAATAAAGATAGAACCATTAATTGTGATAATATTTTCTGGCACTCCGTATTGTGTAAGAATATTTTCCTCTAGGAATTGAACCAAAATTTCTATTTTATCTTACTTCAATTATACTACCTTAGTTCATTTATTACAATAATCAGTTGCAGCAAGAGTATAAACATGTCCCTCACTTAATCTAGGATTGTTTGGTCCAATAACATCCAACTCCCATTGAGCAAAAGGAGTGTCTACTATAATGGTATTTAAGAGAGTGACTACTTTATTTTCTCTTCCTAAAAATATTTCACATGTAATGCACTTTCTTACAAAGGAAATAAGAATCCTTAAAAAGAGTTGGCTAGTAAAAGCTAGCTCTAAGAATTTTATGGGTCGTTATGGTAGGGGGAAAATATCCTCCACATATTCCTTTGTGTATTGTGTTTACTATTGTATTAGTATTTAATTTTGGAATACATGTGAGTACAAATCCATATCAGTCTCTTCGAAATAACACTCCATAGATTAACACATAGGAATTGGATTTCATTTTCAAGGTTCTTCTTTATTTACCTGTCATGCTAATTGAAAATTTCTGAAATTTCAAATAGAATTTTGTACCACTCGAATACAGAAAATAATTAATTATCACAAATCCCATTTTGAGATGGAATTTTAACTCCTTCACTTCTTCCTATCAACTTACATAGGCCTTGTCCCTTTACAACTTTCAAAGGTTTTATCTCAATTTCAAATTATTGTAATTTTGCTAACTAGTTTTCCCTTATTATTTCTCTAAGTTGTTGAGTGAGTGCCATCTTGACTAGTGGGTAGGGTACATATGCTAGAGTATGTGAAGTCAAGTTGTATCATCTAAAATATGCTATGGATTTGACGGGGAAAAAATCTTGTTTCTCCAATAGGGAATAGTTCAATTCATGTTATTGTAAGGCTTTTTTCATGAAATAAATTGCGTGTTCTTCCTTTATCTCTTTTTTTTGAGTTATAAATGAAACTTTCATTTCATCATATGTGAAAGTATAAAGAATGGAATCCTTTAAATAATATAAGATAATCAATACTAGGTTCAAGGCTATTTATTTTTAAATGTTGTCAAATGACATCTAATACTCATTTTTCCATTCAATTTTCTTCATCCTTCTTGAGTAATTTGTTGATAGGTTTGATAGTAGAGGAATAATATGGTATAAATATTCTGACAAAATTAATATTCCCAAAGAACGACTATACTCCTTTGTGAGTGGTTGGGGCCTTTAATTCAACTATGGCTCTAATCCTCTTGGGATCAATGTATATCCATTTTCTGAAATATAATGTGGCCAAAGTGTTTCCTTTCTAATACAAACAACAAAACTTTATTGTGATTAATTCATATTTCATGTTGTATAAATATTTCAAGGACTTTTGGTAGATGTTCCCAATGAGAAGCTCTCGTCTTCAAACAATTTTTGAGGTAACATGCTATAATTTTTCCAATCAAATAAGAAAATGCATGGTCCATAGAAATTTGGAATGTTGCACCAACATTATTTAATCCGAAGGGAATGCGAGCATAAGCCTATGTTCCCCAAGGTGTTATAAATGTTGTTTTATGCCTACCATTATTGGAATAAAAAATTTGATTGCATCTAGTGAATCCATTTAATATATACATAACCATTGATCCAATAACTAACTAAGGAAAATTTTCCATTTTTTGGAGCAGGGAATTCTGTTTAAGTGAGGCCTTATTGAGGTCACAAAAGTAAATATGGATTCTTATCTCTACATTCTTCTTTTGAACTATTGGTAGGTTTGAAATCCATTTAGAATGTTGTATCTGGAATATCCTTCTGGCATATTCCTTTTTGTCGATCTCTATCTTAACAAAAGGCTTGAACTCTAGATTGATTATCCTTGGTTTTTGTTTAACTGGCCTAGCATTTTCCTTCAGCATAATCACATGTCGAATGACCTCCTTTTTTTATCCCTTCAAGTCCTGGAAGGTCCATGAAAAAACATCTTGAAATTTTTTGAGTAAGAAAAAATATTGATCAAATTCACTTTGTGAGCAATCAATCCCAATATTTAACCATCTAGGGCTTTTAAGAATTTTGATATATATCTTTTTTGTCTCTTGAATTCCCTTGACAGATAATTATTTAGTGAGATAATAACTTTGTATTTGATCGCTTTGGTTAAAAAGTGATTAAATTATGTTGGTCACCCAACAACATCCCTTTACATTGTTCGAATGTAATTGGTCTTGTTATAGGCCATTTTGTCACTTACTTTTGAATGACCGCCTTTCCTCATAAATGCGGAATTGTAGCCATAGATCAACTCAAACTCTTTGCCTCTAATTTCAATGTTACTGGAAGTGCCCCTCTTGTAAGAGAAGCCCTACATTCCTATCAACATGTTGGAGTTGGATTACTGAAGGACTCATCACTTATGGGGAATTTTTCGCTCCCCCCTCCTCCCATTTCCAACTCCCCACCTTCCATTTCTTATATCAATATGATATCATTCTCTATGATTTTGTCCGATCCATGGATTGTACCAGGTGAAACTGACATCCAATTTTTTGGCGATCGAATGCGGCTTAGCCCTGTTGAGCAATATTATGAATCCATTTAATTAGCTTGTGTGCCCATAATTTTTCTTCGATCAATTGGGTAGATCGATCGTTGGATTATGGCACACTCTATGATCCTTTCTCATGCATATTCTCAACTAACGAAAGCATCATGGAGATCATGATGTCAGATGACGTGTCGTGGGATGAGCATCATCATTGTTCCTCCTTTTCCAATCCCACTAAGGATAATATCAATGCTATGTATCTACCTAATTTAGTTGACCCATTTATGATTTTCATCTTCATTCATGAGATCGACTCTAAACTAACCTCTTGAATATGAAAGAAACCATTCCCATCGATATTTTGATTAAACCAGGAATAGTCAAAAATATTTACATCAAAGCGTATTTTTCTTCAGCTAAAGTCGAGCTCTACTGAGCCCTTTTTCATGAGTTTAGAGATGTACTTTCCTAGATGTATGAAGAATTCTAGGTATCGACCCAAACATAGCAGTGAACGAAATTAAAATTTATCCTGATCATACCAAATCCATCCAGCAACGCCTCCGTCCAATCTATCCTAAGAAGGTTGTCGGGATAAAAGCTGAAATTGTAAGGCTTCTTCAAGCTATTTTCATATACCCAGTTCCTTTAACCGATTGGGTGTCAAACGTAGCCCTTGTCATGAAGAAACAAGCCATGATTCAAGTATGTGTCGATTATTGGAATGTTATTTAATCTTGTCCAAAATAAAACTATCTGACCCCATTTATTTATAATATTGTTTACGACTGCGCTGGCTGCGAGATTTATTCATTTATGGATGGATTCACGGGGTACAATCAAATCAACATTCTCCTAGTGGACCAACCTAAGACCGCATTTATCTGCCCAAGGGTACTTTTGCCTATAAAAATCTCTCATTCGGTCCCAAGAATATAATGGCCACGTTTAAGCGTGTGATGGATTATGTTTTTCATAATATTAAGAATATCGTGCAACCTTATTGGACGATCTCTCTACTCATTCTAAGCATCATATTGATCACCCTCTGCATTTACGGTCCTTTTTATTTGTTGTCAACATTATAACATTCAAATTAACCTGCAAAAATTTGTGTTTTTTGTTGGTTCTGATCAAATCCTTGGTTTTTTTTATTTCCAAACAAGTAATTCATATTGATCCTCTCAAATTACAGGAAATTGTCAATTTTCCTGTGCCCTCTTCTTTAGTTCAGTTATAAGGAATTCAATGGAAAGCTAACTTCATGAGGAGATTTGTCCCTTATAATGCCAAGTTGATGAAAGGATTTACTTTCTTACTAAAGAAATGGATTCCCTTCCATTGGGATGATGCTACACAGAAAGTGTTTGATGCCCTGAAAGATGTATTGGTTCAGGCAACTCTCATATATCCCCCTGACTATCAAAGCAACTATTTCTTGTATCTAGCTATCGCCATCTCTACTATAGATATGGTGTTGGTCGAAGAAATGAAATTGGGCCTAAACATCCCATTTACTATCTGCATTAGAACCTCAACGATAATGTGATCCAATATACTCATGTTGAAAAGTTGTCTTTGGCGACCATTCAAATCGTCCAAATATTTCGCCATTACATCTTGCTTCAGAAAACTACGGTCATTTCAGATTGCAACCCGATGACATATATAATGTCACGTCAATTGTTGGGGGGAAAGTACTTGAAATGGATAGTTATTCTCTAAGAGTTTGATGTGGAATTCATAAAATCCAAGTCAAAGAAATCCCTATTTTTCGTCGAACTAATGTGTGATCTTCCCTCCTTGATGCAGAATCTACATCTGAAGATTTTATCCCTTCTGAGTCATTGTTTCTAATATCTTAATTTGACACGTGTTATTTATATTTATGATTTATCTCCGGACCCAGACTTTCCTACCTAATACCTCTCACTCTGAGCAGTGACATATTCGATACCAAGCCCAAAATTATTTGATTATCAATGAAACCATTTACCATCGTGGTATTGATACGATTTCATGGAGGTGCCTCACCCTAGAGGAGGTTGATAAAGTTATTAATGATTTCCATTTAAGAGCATGTGGCATACATTTATATAGCTACGCTACCGCGCAAAAAATCTTATGTATTGGTTACTTTCGACCAACCATTTTCCGTGATTGTATCATTGCAGTCCAGAATTTTCATACTTTCCAGATATACAATCACAAATTTAGTGCTCCACCTACTCCACCACATCATGTTATCATTGTTAGTCCCTTTTAAAAATGGGGTATCGACTTTATGAAATGTAACCCTCATTCAGTCGAGGGGCATGGTTATATCATTGTTGTTGTTGACTACTTTACTAAGTTGGCCGAAGAGATGCCTACATTCAATAATACTGGTGAAATGGCTACATACTTTTTCTTTAACCACATAATTTCTAGGTTTGGTGTTCTACAAGCGATAGTTGTAGATCATGGGAGAGTTTTAGGAATCATATGATGACCTCTCCCTGCTACCTCCAGAGAAGAGGAGTTTATTTTACACTTGAATCGATTGGATGAGACTCGAAGCGATGCCTCTTTGGCCAATGAAGCTCATAAAAGACGAATCAAAGCACAATATGACAAAAGTGTCAAGCCTAGAATCTTCTTGGAAGGAGATCTGGTACTCTTATATGACTAAGAGGTTGATAAGTTAAGCCCACGAAAGTTCAATCCTATGTGGTTGGGCCCATACATTTTCAAGCGTGCCCTTGCAAAAGGGGCTTACGAGCTAGTATATCTTGATGGAATTCCACTGTCGCGGCCTAGAAATGGGTTGTATCTCAAAAAATAATATGCTTGATATGATCTAGTGGATCAAAAAAATTCTAAAATTTCAAAGTGCTCAAAACGAGCACCAAATCGAAGATCTTGTCACTATGAATCCAACGCAACTCGTTTCCCTCAAAACCGATATCGTATTCTCCTAATATTTCCTTATAATCGATTTGGAAAACAACTAAAATTTTAAAAAATGTGGTTGCAGGGATGCCCATTCAATAGTTCGTACATTGATTGGGAAATGATTGTATAGGGATGATTGTGTTGTAGAAATTATAAAAACTATATGTATTCCAATGGATTCAATCTGATAATGCAATATACTAGAGCAAGATATTGAATCCTTCTACAATTAATTATGCATAAATTAAACATGATCACACAATCACACCAAGTAAAAGAAAGAAGCAAATCAATCCACAACATAGATATTTTTCCTAGGGAAAGCTTGCTGATCAAAACCCCTCTATCTCTATTGTATAATGAACCAACAAAACTTGAAACAATACAATGCACTCTTCTCACAAGAGTCTGGTGCACTATCTTGACTATCTCACCCTGATCCAAATAAAATTGGGCTAGTACTTAGCCAATTCTCAGCCTGCCTTGCTTAAGAAATTCATGTGGAATGCAATCCTTATTCCTTATGAATTTCAACCTTCCTTGACTACACAAACATCATGGGAAATCCTATGGTGTTTTAACTGCATCTGGGCAGTTTGCTAAAAATACAACTAATAGTTAACTTCCCTTTAACAGTTCTCTCACCTGGGTCTTCATCAGAATAGACATCCATGCATCTATTAATAGTAAATCATCAGTCACTTGACAGATCACTGCATGTGAATGAAATTTGATTTAATTCACTTGACCTCTCACTAGTGCAACAATAAATTACAACTAGTTAAACTAATTTTAACTCACTTAATTGAATTAACTGATGTCTCATGCATTAAACTCATGCACTAACTGCAAATTGGACTAAAAAAAAAAATAGAATCACTCTGAATACCTCACCAACAATTCTCAACTCGAAATTCGTGAGCTAACTGAGTCTATCACACTCAATTAACTATTAAAAGTGATTATGAGATAAGATTACAACTTATTGTCCAAATTAATTAAGGGATAATTAAATTAGACATATTTCCAATTTATTTAATAAATTGATTTGCACACTAATGTATCGCTAAGACCCATCACTACATTACCTGTGGTCCCACACTAGTGTGTGTGCTCTCATGTTGTTTATGGATGCCAATTTCACTGTTTATTTTGAAAATTTCAACACTCCCTCTCAACAAGAAAGGAATCAATATGTCTTGATCTGGTACCTTTGGAATGTTCTTGCATGCGCACATGAAACTCTTGCATTCAACACTTCTCTAGTGTTGTTTTCACATGAAACCCTTGCATGGAACACTTTTGAAACTGAATAGCCTCCAAAAAAATGAATCAATATAATGCATCTATCATCAGAGTCTTCTGACTGTTGGTACCTATTGCACATGTCTAATTGACTCTCTGTTTTTGACATTTGCATCCATGTACTCTGCACTATTGCCAACTCTAACCTACACTCCAATATCTAACACATTTCACTCTGATTTCTGTCTTCATGACATATGACTGCATCAATCTAACTGATCCTTCTTGTTACTGTTGTACTGTGGGCTCCTCGTAGCCAGGTTCAATCCATGAGACACACCATCTCAATGAATCCTACCTAAATTTCTTCTTGGGATTAATTCTCCACATCACCCCACCTCTCACCTGGAGGTATAGCTGCATGTACTCCCTCTGCCCATATGGCTCAAAATTTCCCTCTCCTGGAGGTCTCTGCTTGAGTGGAGTATTCCACTTGATATCCTCTCTACTTCTCTAATTGTCACTGCTCCACAATCTTATGAGACTACTTTTGAGGCTGCATGTTGAGAGATAATTTCTCCCTCTCAACCACCAAGTCACTAACCACTACTTTTCTTCTCAAATCCTTGCATGCATCCTCAACCTCGAGAGCATACATGTTCTTGGCTCTAGTACCGATCTGCTTCACTTTTCCCGTGGCTATGTGTTTAAGGAAATATTTTCCTTTTCTAAACATTACTTCATAACCACATTTTTCCAATACCAGTAAAGAGACAAGATTCTTCCTTAGGCCTGGAACATGAAAAACATCTGCTAGTTTGAGATGGGAGCCATTCCCCATCTGAAATGTAACTATACCTATGTCGGTAGCACTATACCTCTCGTCATCTCCAAACTCTATGCTCTATTGGAGATCCTTCTCCTCCAAGTCACTGAAGAGATATTTATTCCCATCATATGGAACGAGGCACCACTGTCTAGATACCACATGAAACCCATTGCAGTGTTGGCCATGCATGCAATGAGAGTAAAATCAAGCTTGAACTCTAAATCCAATGGTTCACCTGCTGCAACTGCAGGCTCCTTCTTGCTTGTCTTCTTCTGTGGACAATTCAAAGCATAGTGCCCATTCTCGTGACAGTGAAAACATCTGATCTTGGACAAGTCTCTCTTGCCCTATTTTCCATGGGACTTCTTTCCTTTTCTGACTCACGCACATTGTAATTATCCCGCCATCGTAAAATTTTATAAAAAAAGAGTTGATTTTAAATCGAAAATATATCCCTCATCCGAGCTCCGATTTGACTTATTTTGTTTTTCAATTTTGGTATTGTTTTGCAAGGAATCCAAATATGCTATTTAAAAAAAAAATTTGAATAAAAATTTTCAGATATTCTCTGCAAAATCGCGCACCCCAATAATTCCTTCTCTGATTCCATGTAGAAATTATACAAACAATATGTATTCCAATGGATTCAATTTGATCATGCAATATACTAGATTAAGATGTTGAAACCTTTTACAATTAATTCTACAGAAATTAAACACGGTCGCACAATCACACCAAGTAAAATAAATAAGAAAATCAATCCACAACACATACATTTTTCCTGGAGAAAGCTTGATGCTCAAAACCCCTCTATCTCTATTGTATAATGAATCAAGGAATCATGAAAAAATACAATGCACTCTTCTCACAAGAGTCTGTTGCACTATCTTGACTGTCTCACACTGATCTAGACAAAATCGAGCTAGTACTTAGCCAATTATCAGCCTGTCTTTAGCCTACCTTGCTCACGCAATTCATATGGAATGCAATCCATATTCTTTAGGAATTTCAGCCTTTCTTTATTGCACAAACTTCATGGGAAATCCTATGGTGTTTTAACTGCATTTGGGAAGTTTGCTAAAAATACAACTGATATTTAACTTCCCTTTAACCTTTGTCTCAACTGGGTCTTCATCAGAACTAACATGCATTCAGCTATTAATAGTAAATCATCAACCACTTGAAAAATCAGTACATGTGAATTAAATATGATTTAATTCACTTGACCACTCACTAGTGCAACAATCAGTTTCAACTATTTAAACTGATTTTAACTCACTTAATTGAGTTAACTGATTTTAACTCATGGTGAATTTTCATTGGATGAGGGAGTTATTGGGTGGCCTAATCAGGAGAGGCCACATGTTCCACTAGGAGGCTTCCACATGGCCTCCCGAGATTGGATTAAAATTTTTCTATGGCCTCAACATACCTTCGATGGATTCTAATGCACGACCAACTGTTTGGTAGCAAATCCCTACATTGTCCCACCTAACATGTTCCTTGTTAAACTATAGCCATCGACTTTTATTTAAAGTGTAATGGTCATGTAGTTGGGGGTCAAAGCATAGGGTTAACCCCCGGCCCAAGAGCACAGTTATCGTAACGATATATGTCAACCATAGTAGTCATACAGGAGCCACCACATAACTAAATCACCAGTTGAATCAGGGTTTCAGCATATGTCACATGGAAAAGGTTAGAGAGTAGAGGCTACATTATATGTTATGGCAAGTTTAACCACCAAACAATCGGTGGAAAATTCATGACATGTGAACATATTTCGCTTTAAATTTTATGTTATACAGAACAACTTTCATAACTAATACTTAAACCATAACACGACCACGGTGATACCACCTGTTGAACCATAGTTCTAATACGAAGCTTGGTTAAGGATATGGTGCTCAAAATCAAATATTACCACTGGTGGGTGTTAACCCAACCAGTCACGAACCATAGTTTCAAGAGTTGAGTTAAGGAATCGAATGGAATCGGTTTAAACTGACCCTCGATCCCACGACACCAATTGTGCTACTTGGCACATTTTTATCAGTTCAAGGGCCAACATAGGAAATTTAATGAAGCGAAAAAATGCACCCGATCTAGTGCGCATATCATTAGTGCGAGGTGAATTTATTGCTCCATGTGGCTGCAAAAGTCGTAAATTGTAGAACATTTAGAAGGTGGGTGTGAATTGGAGGACATTTAGCAGGAAAACTTCTCTAGAGCATAAGTCGGTCAATTTTCAACCTTTTTGAGTGCAGAAAGATCCCATATAGGGTTTTTTGACTATTTTGGAGCCACTGTGTCATTTTTTTTCATTCTGAGCACTATAACTTGATGTAAACACATAATTTTGAGAATAATGAAAGAGGGCCAACATTGGAAGCTGGACTAGGAGATGTAGCCCAGGAGGAGTGAACTCTTTCATCATTTGTTGTCTTATGTATGTTGTTATGGTAGTTATGTCTTCATTATTTTCTGCAAAACTGAGTTTAAAAGCATTTTTATGTGTTAATGTAATTGACATAATTGCATAAAAATCCTAATCATTTCATTTGCAAATTTTCACCATAAACCTTCAAGTTTACATATACAGATCAGTATGGTATCAGAGCTTTGGTTCTTTGGTTATTTTTAGGGTTTAATTTTGTTGCAAGTGTTTCTAATTCTTACAAGTTTGAAGCTCAAAAGAGGATAAGGAAATCTTGTGGTAGCAATTCCTAGAGTTAGTTCAAGGAAAGCACATTTGCTACAATCTCCACCACAAATTTCACCTCAATTTTCACCAAAAGCCTCACGAGTCATGGCACATGAAGGAGAATATGAAAACATGTATGAGGATGAAAATGATTTTAGAAAGGCATTCTTTGACATGACACAAATTGTGAATGTTCTCTATGAAGGGATGAATACAAGGTTGCAAGGTGAGAGCTCCAATTCTCCAAAAGGAGACGGAGAAGATGGGGGCAAGCATCCAAAAGGGAATGGAGGGAATGATGACAAACCAAATTTAACCTAACCTTTCTCTTCAACTCCATGCTCACCTCCATCTTCACCATCATCATCTTATACATCAACCCCTTCATAAACACCTCCACATTCTCCAAAGGGACATGGTAAAAATCCACTTTTGAAACATGACATAAAGTTTTAATTTCATATGTATAATGAAGAGGTAAATGCTGAGAAATTAGATAATTTGGTTTTCCAGCTTGAATTTTATTGCAGCATACAAAGGACCAAGGCTGACGATACTAAGATTCATCTTGCTTCATTAAGGTTGGAAAGTGGAGCACTCATTTGGTGGGAAGCCAAAACTCAAGAGGACATGAAGAAACATGGTAAGGTTTTATCTTCTTGTAATGATTTTGTTGCTACATTAAGAAGACATTTTAATCCTTTAGAATACATATATAAATATATAATGGATTGGAAAAACTTTAGATAATTAAAGGGTCGAAGTGTGAAAATTTATACCCAAAATTTTAGAAGGAGACCATTTATTTTGGGTGTAGATTTATCATCTCAAAACACTTTACTCAAATAAAATGGAGGTTTACATAGCTACTTGAGACACAATATTATCATGTTTAACTCTACAATTTTAGATGAGATTTGTATATATGAAACACATCTGGAAGCAAGAGGAAAGATTGTTCCACAAGAGGGCAGAAAAAAGCCATTTAAGGTTGGAGACAAAGGAAAGGGTAAATTCAAAGGAAAAGGGAAGAATAATGCTTCCATCAATAAAGAGGGAGAAAAATTAACATGAAAGAATTGTTCAAAGGAAGGTCACGATGAAGATCACTGTTGGAAACTTCATCCTGAGATGAGACCCAAAAAATTTAACAAAAAAGGAAAACAAAAGACAATTGCAACTACAGAACATGATTTAGGATCTGATTCGGGAAATGAAACAAAGGTCACAACTATGGGATTGAAACAAAGACTCCATTTCTAGCACTAGTTATTCAAATAGCCACAATGAAACTCCAAATGAAAAATAAAGAATAGATCTTTTCCATATTAGATTCGTCTCAAAGCATAACAAAAATGATACTTTATTTGATAGTGGCTCACAAGAAAATCTCATTTCTGAAAACAATGTTAAAAACCTGAATTTGGAAACCATTCCTCATCCTAAACCATATCCTTTAGGTTGGGTGTGTGAAAATGCAAATTTGCATGTAACTAGAAATGCAAATTGAAATTCATCATTACTGAAAACTTCATTGATGAGGTAGAACTTGATGTAGTTCCATTATACATATGTGGTATTGTTTTTGGAAGCCCATACGAGAGTTATATTTCATCTCCATGAAAACAATTATCATTTGTTTAAATATGGTATTGAGTACATTGTTAGAGAACATCGCAAGAAACTAAACCTTTCGCTTGTGAATGATGGAAAAATGAAGAGACTTGTTAAATCTAGGCGCAAGAACTTTGTACTTTTGATGATCAAACTCAAGAATGATGTTGAGAATGAAGCCTTTAAAGGTTGTGATTCAAAGTTGAAATCTTATTTGGTTGAGGTTGTTAATCAATATGATGAGATTTTTCAAGAGCCTAAGGGATTGCCTCCCAAAAGAGGAATCCAACATGAAATCCAATTGCAACAAGATTGTCCTATTCCTAACATTGGCATGTACAGGATGCCATTGATGGAAAATTAAAAAATTAAAAAACAAATCCAAGATTTCCTTGATAAGGGGATCATCTATCCAAGTACATCACCTTGTGGTTCACCTATTGTTTTAGTCCCAAAGAAATATGATACATGGCGCATGTGTGTCGACTTCCATGCATTGAAAAATATTACGGTAAAGAATCGTTACCCTCTTCCTAGAATCGATGATTTACCTAATCAATTGAAGTATGTTGTGTATTTCACTAAGTTGGACTTGAGGAGTGGATTTCATCAGATTATAATTGCTAAAGGAGACATAAGGATGACAACATTAAAAAAATAAAATAAAAAAAATTGAATGGTTGGTTATGCCCTTTGGGCTTTGTAATGATCTTGCTACCTTCATGCGTGCAATGAATGATGTTTAAGGAATTTTCTAGATGAATTTGTGATAGTATACTTATATTACATATCAATTTTCAACAAGTCCCATGAAGAACATGTCATGCATGTCCAACAAGTGGTAGATGTCTTGAAGAAAGAACAATTGTTTTTAAAAATGTTGAAATGTGAATTTGGAAAAAAATATTTAGTCTACTTGGGTCATATTGTTGGAGGAGGTGAGTTGAAAATAGATCCCTCCAAGGTTGATGCCATTTTGAATTGGCCTAAGCCTAACACAGTGACAAAGGTTGAAAGTTTTTTGGGAGCAGTCCAATATTGGAGAAAGTTTGTTTCTAACTTTTCTTCCATTACAAATCCATTGCATGCATTGACAAGTGTGAAGCAAGTTTTTTTGGTGGGGAGGAAAACAACAAAAATCATTTGATGCATTGAAGAAAAACATAATTTCAGCTCTTTTACTTTCACTTCTTGACTTGAGACAATAATTTAAGATAAAAACCGATGCAAGTGACAATGCCATGGGAGAAGTCTTGATGCAACATGGTAAACCCATCTATTTTCATTCATAAAATTTTAATGGTGCATTGATTAACTATCCTACATATGACAAGGAATTGTATGCATTGGTGACAAGTGTGAAAAAGTGGAAACATTACCTAAAGGGTAACGAAACAATCATTCATACGAATCATCAGCCATTGCAATACTTGCAATCACAAACAAAGCTGCAACAAGCAAGGCACTTCAGATGGATGGGTTTCCTTCAACAATTCCACTTGGTGATAAGGTATAAGGAAGGTATATATAATAAGTTTGTGGATATTATTTCTAGACCAATTGTTAGTGCATCCATTATTCTTAAGTATAATTTTGACATGCATGAGAGCTATGTTGAGCAAAATTCTTTAGATAATCATTTCCAAGATGTATATGCGACTTTGTGTCAAGGTAACCAAGTAGAGGAATTGGATTATCATGTGCATGATAACTTGTTATACCATCTTGTAAATTTTTTTATTCCATAGGGAGAGAGAGACAACATCATAAGGAAAGTGAATACTTATCTTATTGCTGGTCATTTTGGTGCAGGTAAGACAATGGCACAATCACAGAGGTATTGTTACTGGCCTCGTATGATTGAAAGTGTGTCATGATTTGTAAGAGGATGTTCATTATGTGTTGTCAGTAAGCCTAGCAATAGAAAATTCGGATTGTATACACTATTTCTAGTACCGTCTCGTCCATGGGAGAGTGTTTCTATGGATTTTGTAGGAGGTATACCTATGTATAGGAGAGGTCATGATTATATTTATATAGTTATGGATAGGTTCAGAAAAACATGTATTTTGATTCCTTGTAAAAAGAAGGTTACAGTTGAACAAACTGCTCAATTATTCTTTCACAATGTATGGGTACATTCTTGGTTTCCCATATCCATTGTTAATGATTGATATTTTTTCTTTGTCAGGAATTTTTAGTCAATATTGTGGGGACTCATGGACACCAAATTGAAAAATATTACAACATTCCATCCAAAAACGGATGGCCAAATAGAGATGGTGAACAAAATGGTGATACATCATCTTCGAGGTTATTTCAGCAAGGATCCTAAGTTCTGGGCTAAAAATTTGCATTATATTCAACATGCTTATGACCAGGCCAAGAATTCATCGGCTCAAACATCACCATTTTAGGCATGCTTGGGATACTTGCCCAAATATCCTTTAGATTTTATCTTTAGAAAGGATGCTGCTATTTATGGTCATAGTGACATAGATAAGGCCAAAATATTCATTGAACAAGTTCAATTGGTACATCAAACAGTTCAAGAACAATTGGAGAAGAGTTAAGTCAAGTACAAGACAAGACATGATAAGCATCGTATGGATCACAATTTCCAAGTCGGTGATGAAGTTCAGCTTCACAGTAGCAAAGAGAGACTCCAAGGAGAAGGTAAAAATATGAAACCAATTCAATATGGTCCATTCAAAATTTTGGAAAAGATTGGTAATAATGCCTTCAGGTTGGACTTTCCTTCATATATGAAAATTTATGCAGTTGTTAGTGTTGATAATTTAAGTTTGTATGGGCCTCCTTTGATTGAATATAAAGGAGAGAGTGTTCATATTCCTTGAATTAAAGATTTATCTCCTGAATATCTTGAATAATTATAGCAAGACACCGTCCTTGATAGGAAAACAAGGATTTCAAAATGAGGGAATGTAGAGTACCTTCATGTAGGGCTAAAAGGAACAAATCCAATTAAAGACAAGATTCAAATTATAAGGGCGAGGGAAATGTACCCTCATCTATTTTTTAACTGATCCAGTGGATCAATAAAATGCTCAAAATTCAAAGTGCTAAAAAAAACTCAAAAAAACTGCCAAAGTGAAGATCTTGTCGCCTTGAATCCAATGCAACTCATTTCACTCAAAAAAGATATCGTATGCTACCAATATCATGTTCCGGTCGATTTGGAAAAAAACTAAAATTTAAAAAATTGTGGTTGCAGGGATGCCCAGTCAGCAGTCCATATGTTGACTAGGTAATGATTGTACAAGGTGATTATACCTCCTATGGGCCAATGATATGAGGACAAGTGTCCACCGCTGAAGCGTTTGATATGGTACATTTTCATTGGATGGGGGAGTGATTGGGTGGCCTAATCAGGAGAGGACATCTGGGCCAGTGGGAGGCTGCCATGTGACCTCTCGATATTGGATTAAAATTTTGGTTGGCTTCAACAAATCTCTAACGAATTCAAATGCACGTCCATCCTTCTTGGAGAAAATTCCTCCACTGACCCACCTAACATGTTCCTTGTTAAAATATAGTGGTCAAAATTTATTTAAGGTATAATTTTTATGTATTTAGGGTTTGGGGCGTGATATTAAACCTCAGCCCCATACCACATTTATGGTCGATATATGCCAATCATACTAGTGAGACTGGAGTCACCGCATAGCTAAACCATTAGTTGAACTAGAGTTTCGGCATATCTCACATGGCAACTGTTAGACATCGAAGGCTATGTTATATGTTATGCAAGTTTAACCACTGGATAAATGGTGGATATGTCACAACATGTGAACATATGGCGTGTTAAGTTGTATGTTAGACGAAACAATGTTTGGAACCACGACATAAACCATAACATGACCATGGTGATACCACCCGTTCAAACATAGTTCTAACAAGAAGCTTGGTTAAGGATATGGTGTGAAAAATCAAATCTTACCACCGGTGTTGTGTTAACCCAACTAGTGACAAACCATAGTTTCAAGAGTTGAGTTAAGGAATCGGTGGGAACTAGTTTAAACCGACCCTCGATCCGACAACACCAATTGCACCACTTGGCGCATTTTTATTGGTTCATTGGTCAACATAGGAAATTTAATGAAGTGACAAATTGCACTAGAACTAACGTGAATATCTTCAGCGCGGGGTGAATTTATCGCTCCACGTCGCCGCAAAATTTAGAAATTGTAGAACAGTTAGCAGGTGGGTGTGAGTTGGAGGATAGTTAGCAGGAAAACTTCCTTGGAGCATAAATAAGTCAGTTTTCGACATTTTTCAGTGTAGAAAGAGCCCAACTAAGAGTTTTTGACTTTTCTGGAGCCATTGGAGACATTTTTTTCACATTATAAGAACTGTAACTTGATTTAAACACATAATTTTGAGCATAATGAAATATGCCCAACCTTGGAAGCTGGACCAAGAGATGTAGCCCAAGAGGGGTGAACTCCTTCATCATTTGTTGTCTTGTGTATGATGTTATGGTATTGATGTCTTCATTATTTTTTGCAAAATTGAGTTTAAAATCATATTTATGTGTAATGTAATTGACATAATTGCATAAAAAACCTAATCATTTCACTTGCAAATTTTCTCCATAAACCTTCAAGTTTACATATACAGATCATTATCCCATGTGTAGTACATTGTGTACATACTATCTATAGGTGTGTTGAGTATGTTTGTGGTGTGTTTTTTAGAGTGAGTCCCGTGGTTTCTATGGAACCTTCTTTACTTTGGTTTGCAGATCTCAACCTCTCTCAAACCGCATATTGGTTATGCCAATGGTGCTAGTCGTAGTACTCGAAACCTATCCTCCATAGCATGGGCCATATTTCCTCTAAATGGTGAGCTAGTGAGCATGAAAGGGATTTACATTGACCTTTATATTGACAACATCGTTGAGTATAGAGCAGTGGTTGAGCTTCTATTTGATGCTATTTCACATGGTATCCATCGTATAGTCATCAAGTTTGACTCAGAACTCGTAGTACTACAACTCACTAATATCTATTCAATGATAAATACTACCATTCTTCACGTGATTTTGAGAATGCATCTTCTAGAAATATAAACACATTAGCAGATTCCCTAGCTAATTTAGTTTTAGATAGACATTTGCAACAAATCTAAGAAAATTTCAATTCACATAACATTATATTGAGAGAAGAATAAGAATTAGGAAACACTGAATATATATATATATATATCTGCGTGTGTGTGTGTGTGTGATAAGTTTGTTTTTACAAAATGTGTGCCCTGAGACTCATATGGCTACATCGCCCATGTACAAAAACTACATGCAAATAAATAAGTAGACAAATTTGTGGTTCTCGTGATAAAACGACACTGCATGAGATATCTTGCATAGTAATCGACCTATACGACTAGACACCTCGATGGTATGTCGTTGAAGTCGCAATGGAAGTTGATCGACTACGGTCTCATCAGTCATGTGGGTCAGTCCCTCCATGTGGAGCTCCACCTCTGATAGGACCTCTACTACCTCAAGATCCTGTAGCACATCTCATCCTACCGGAGCGACCTGTATTGGTTCCACTGCCTCCCCCTGTGGTTGTCTCTCTGTATGATGGAGATATGTAGCACCTATTTTTCAAACAATTCCAATATCTGGATGAAAAAATAAAATATTTTAGTCTCAAAAACCTGAAAAAACACAAAAAAATTGTAGCACTTTTCAAAAATTTAATGGGAAAATTATCTTTCCTGTAGCATCCTATTGCTCACCCTCAGGCAACACAAGCTCAGGATCATCACGACAATCCATCCCTGTGTAAGTATATTCATCGATCACAATGAAATGGCTATGCAACCATCTAAATAAGGCTGGTGAAAATATAATCGTTGATGGACTTTCATGTTTGGCCATGTGGTCTATCCACCTCCTCATCTGTGGGACCCTCAGATCGAAGGGCTCAAGTACAATCTGCTGAGGTTATAGTAATGGTACCCACTGTAAAGAAAAAGAGACCAAAATGGATCCATAGTCGAAGTTCTTCAACTTCCCCTCCTTTTCTTTAGTAATTTATTCCTTCAAGTTGACCAAGACGCCCTCGCTCCAACTGAATACTATCGTCTCTAGACATTCTACCCCATACTGCATGTATGATCTTCTTGCCACATGTAATGTCAAGCTGCCTAACAATCTTGATATTATGAAAAAGATCATTCTCCAAGGTAGTTGGGTCACATCCTTTATATTAATCTTTCTTTCCCTAGTAGGAATGGCTCAAGGTCTGCAATATGTGGCAATATAGTCGTTTACCCTCTCACCGACACTTCTTCCACCTAAAAGAGAGATGGGGGCACCTCGCCTTGAAAATCATGTTAGAAAGTAAATTTCATCTACCTATAGCTCGAGTGTATTTTCCCCAAACCTAAACTCCTGTGCCTGATCATCCCATGAACCCACAAGGTATTTCAACAACTCCATTTGTTTCCTCCACAGGGGCTTCATTAAATGAACCTCTGACATATCACATGTGGCATATTAAACAATACCCTTAACTTGACTACATATTTGAAAATAAATCTAAAAATAACATTAATGAAAACCATACCAACATGAACCAAATACACCTTATAAATTTAAGAAACACCTACTTTCACTAGATATTGCAGGTTTCCATTTTTTCACTAACATTTTTTAATCCCCTTTATTTTTTTTCATTAACTGAGCTCCATTTTTTATACCTGCAAATATAAAAATCCTTTACCACCTATATATCCTCCAATATAATAGGTCATTTTTTCCTCAATATATATCCCCCAATATGAATCCACGTGGTAAGGTATTTCACCCCCGTGGTTTCCTCATACCGAGAAGCCGTAAGAATTTTAACAACTCTTAGTTTTTAAATGCCCGGATGGTAGCAAGGTTGTTTGTTGCATTTAAATCTTGTGCTTCCTATTCTCTTTCTCTCCAAATTAATGACATTTTGTGATAATGGGTACCTGAAACATCAACAAAGGACTCATTAGGCTCTTTCCCATACAAAACATCTAACAAAATTTGAGGAAAACCTGATAAAAAACTTGGAAAAATGTGCCCAACGCACCCCATAAGGCCAAGACAGAGCGTTGCACCTTTGTCTATAGTTTTCCTCTGCCTAGGTGCAACACCCTTTTCAGCACAGAGGGGGTGCGTTGGTCCCAGGGAATTTTTTATGAACCCCAGGGGCCTCAAAAACTTGGAAAATTTGCATGAAAGCAAAAAAATGAACCGTGGAAATATAGAGAAAGGTTTTAGCTCCTACCTAGGTCAGACGACACTTGAAATGGTATATGTATTGGTCGCAATCAAGTGCATAAGATCAAGGGAAAAATGGCTCCAAATACTCACTGTTGAAGGTAAAGTGTGAAATGGTAAAAATGAAGAGTCATTCTGAATATTTATTGTCATTTTCTCATTATTTTATTCATTTTTAACATTTTGACCTAGATATGCATCATTTTTACTATGAAACATGTATGTTTAATCCTTCTTGTGGTGTTTTGAGTAGGTCGAAAACCATTAGCAGGTTTTTATTATGTTTTAACAAGTTACTTTGACCAAGGAGTACACTTTTATCTCTTTTTTGGACTCTATAAACCAACGAAAAAGGGACCCCCCTAGAGTCTTCTTTCAACACTTTTCAGACTCCCAAAATATGAAAATATTGTCTAGCACTTGTCCTTTCGATCTCATAAAATTAAATGAAAATATGTCTACTCAGTATAAGTTTAACCCTTTTTCAGACTGAGATAGACTAACTACGAAAATTGAATACCTTAGTTGAACATGAATAAGAGGTTCTCTTGATTATTTCTTTCTACCCTTTTGGACTTAAGAGACTATCTACGAAGGACATGTGGATTTTTTTTTTTGCCTCTTTTTCAAACTCTCTAAACATGAAAAGATGTCGATTTTTACCTTCGTTGGACTCATTAAAACATCAAACAATGATGTACTTATCAAACATGACAAGGCCATACAACTCCTTCTTAGGGTTATTAAATATACTCAGAGGGATTCATCCAAAGGATGAGCTTACAGATCAATCATATGTTATCCTCCTCAAGCTTGTTAAAAAATACATAGGTACTGACCAGTTTGATTGGGGAAATTGGGAAAATAGGGGATTCCACTTTGCTAAATGGCAGTGAGTCGCTCTTGAACAAGACACTTTGCACTTCATCTCTATGGTTGATGGGTTGGGTAATCTGCTTGTCTCCTGGTTATCATACCTTTTTTAGAGTCTCCATTTCGGTTTAGGGTCAATGTTTCCAACTCCATTAAGTGTTGATATGTGTTCAAGAGAAGTACTTCAGTTGATATCTACTACAAAATTACTAAGCCTTCATTTCATGTCTGCCTTTATTGATCTAGTTCCATATCAACATCATTCTAATAATTCTGTCTCAATTATGATATTGTTCCATGTTGTTGATGGGGGATACATCAAGGCCCTCCTGCGATGGGTTACTTCATGTCAACATCAGCACATCATCCATGAATTTGACATAGAAACACCCCTCTGGTACCTTGGTGCTTGCATACATAAATGGCATGTTTCCTCACTCTGAGAGATAGGTTTACATCAATGGCCTTCGACCATTAGATCCTGTGTGGTGTTCAAAATCAACTCACTTACTCGCACCATTCCGATTGTACCATAGTACCTTGAGGGCCATTAACATCATCGGTGGTTTCTCTCGCATCTGTTAATGGATTACATCATCGTCTAATAATCAGATGGTTTCTACCATGTTTGACTCCAGCTCATTGATTCACATGGATAGAATCGTACATTAGTTGGTCATGTGAACGAGATAGAAGACCCCATATATAACTTCATCCATCCGAGCTGCGATTTTAGGAGTTATACGAAGATCACAATGTATGATGGTCATGATCATATAGATTGTCATCCAGTCATGGTTCCACTAGTTTTATATGTTGACACATATTTTTCTCAGTGTACATGTTATGTTAGCTTATGAGTTGAGTATGGGCATGCCTCCCTCAGTGACAAGATTCCATGATAAATGTATTGTAACAGATGAAGCTTTCCAGTTGTCCTTGATCCCTACTTGTCACAAGGTAAAGTGTTGTAGTCATCAGTCACCATCTATGACTTTTCGCTTTAGAGGAATTATGTTATAGGCCATTTTATCGCATCTGATAAAGTGAGCCTCCTAATGGTATCAATCAACATTCTATTCCCCTTGTCATCATCTTGCAAAAATCCCTAAGCATGCACCTTTCATCCCTCATAGTTTCAACCTTAAAATACCCTATATGATCTAGTTTTAGGACCAACACTCCCTGCAAGCCTTCTGGTGTGCGACCACCTACAGGGTGCTCCACTGTGGCCAGCATTGGTCACCAAAAAGTTTCTCTCCTTTGCATTTGCATTAGTTCTAGAATTCTAGGAGAATGATTGGGATTCCAGAACCTTCACCTTCTAGTAGTTTCTAGAACTTGTTTCAACTACTTACCTTGGATTGACATTCAGATCCTATCCTACCCTACTTTGGATTTTTCACCACTTATCCTTTGATCCTATCCCTCCATAAAAGGTAGATCTAAAATCTTAGAATGGTAATTGGATGAGAACATCCAACTTGCCCCACTCTTCTATATATTTACCCTCTCATATGAAAGAGGTAATGGTTGGTTTTGGAGAATGATTATGCCCTTATGCTGATACAGTAAGTAGTTATTATCTCATGGATAGGGTGACTGGAGGTGCATATTGTGACAAGGAAAGGATGATTCAAAAACTTGGAGGAGCTCTTCTACAATATCAACTGCCACTTATGGTTGTAAACTCCTTCCATTTATATTAATGCAAATAATTATCTATTTTCCTATATGTGATGTCATTATTGTACTTATTTCAATACCATATTGATCTATTGAATAGAGTATTTAGACGACACTGCATATATATCATAGTTTCTTGGCTTGTGTTATTTGAATGTGCAGGTTCTCTTTTTGGTGATCAGAGCTAGAATTGGAGCTTCCAAGATAAACAAGGATAAAAGCGTGCGATGTATTCTAGGTAGGCCTCACTCCTTCATCTATTTACTTTAAGTAAAATCATTGAGTTCCTTCTCTCTTTGTTTCTCTAGGTTGACCACCAAACCTAGGGGAGATACCTTTGTCCACAATCGTAAATCACATATTACAGGTCCCTCCATTCTATGCTTATTGTATATTTGATCTTTGCTTCTTTTCCTTAGGGATCTAGAATGATGACTCATTGTTCTTAAAGAAGATAATTTATTCTTGTGTGATGATTGTGCTATTTTTTTTTAAACTTTGACACATTCTTCTTTTCTTTGGCTCTATGATTGTGATCCTAAATATTACTTTCAATTAGTTAATGTATTCCTTTTGTTGATTTGAAAATTCAACATCATTCTCATGAAGTTATAGATATAACATTCCTTTTTCTTTTATGATCAAACTTGATAACATTGCAGATCTATTTGGTCAAGTCCACATATAAACGTGGTGTTCTGAATATTACTCTTACATACTTCCTTTGCCTAGTTATGAATTGAACTTATTCTGATGACATGGTGCTTTATATGTTATATGGTTTTGGAATAAGAATGGTTTAATTATCTTTTGGAACTTATTATAATATGTAACCATGTTTTTCATATTCCATACTATATCAAAAGGGTTTGACCTGAAACTATTTAAATAATCTAGTGTTATCAATCTCAATATTTATGTTTTGGTGATTGTTATTATTTCCAAAGGTGGTATTACCTAACATAATGTACATTCATTATTTTCATAAAAAAAATTGTAATGGGGTAAATATTGATGCACTTGTGCAATGGATAGAATATAATATATATAACTAACACTCGAGACTATATGGTGTCAAATTAATCATAATTTAAGGTGAATATATGGACATGCTCATCCAAGTTGGAAATTGTATGTTTTCACACTTGGACATTGGTCATGTGATCATAGGGTCTCTAAGGCTTGTCAATTATTATTGGTATGAATTCATATCACTTCAGTCTAGTATTGTCACTCCTATTTTCTAGTGGTTAATTTTGAGGCTTATGGTTCTATTCCCGCATACCCTGTATTCAAGTTTGGAGTTTTCTCATGTGCATTTCATTGTGTGAGATTAGGGTTTATTCCTTCAAACCCTACATGGATTGTATTACCTCCGTTATACACGAAACCATCGTTGAATCCTCTCAAATATCCTGTAATGAGCCCTATGGTTCGAATAAATCTTCTCAGAGGTGAAATTATTGAGGCTTATGAAGAATATCTCGCTTTGTTCCCAGTAGTCGAATGGTGGGTTTTTATTCAGAGTCTTCAAGGTCATAATGAGGATATAATAAAGGGTTTTTCCTCCACTTATAATGGTCATAAAGGAAAATTAGGTGGCATCAAGATTCTTTTTAATGAAAGATTCACTACTAATGCAACAAATATTTTTATTGAGGGTGAAAATTGGTCCAAAAACTGCCCTATGCATGACATTCCTTGGCGAGAATTTTTGGTCTTGAAGGATTACACCTGAAATGTGAAAGGTATGTCTATTCACTTCCTCAAAATGAAATGGAAGGATTTAATTTATTTTATTAGGCGTTTTATTACCTGCGAGGGTAGATATGACTTGTATTTATGTATCAAATATGTCTTTTGATGGTATTTCTGGGTTTTAAGATGAACCTTCCATTTAATTTTCACAAAATCCTTTCTAAAATGGATAATTTTTATCAAAGGGACCAAAAAAACAATAAACACTCCCTATTTCACCATGGTTTAATATGTATTCTTGTCAAATATCATTTGGCTAAGTCCATGGATTCCTAAGATTCGCTCCTTTGTCAGAATGGTTTTGAAAACACTCAAGCTAGTGACAAAGAAGAAATTCCTCCTAGGGTTTCACTTGATTCTCAAGAAGCTATTCCAAAACCCTATATATCTCACAACCATGAAAATTTGGGCCCTGATAACCTTTGTCATTCATATGAATCAGTTTTATGTGAAGAAATCACGGTTAAAACCCCCAGTTCCATGTTTTTTGTTTCTTCTTCTAATCAACTCCTCGAATCTCACAGGGAAGGTGAGATCAGGGGACAAGATTACCCAATGTTTTACACCCATAATTTATGGCTAGTTTGGAATTTACAAATTTTTTATACTAAAAAAGGTTTATTTACCAAGAATTTGAAACAAAAAATAAAATCAAGGTTAATATTTATATAAAAAAAAACTGAAATATCATTAAAAAATCATAAATAAAGCTCGTACAAGGAAAAAAAAGCAAACAAAATAAAAAATCAGACATCAAATATCAACAAACTAGTCAATATTATGGAGTCTTACAAGCCTAAAAAATGTAAATCCTTAGCTGTATTTAATTTTATAAATTTAAGAGAACCAAATATAGATACAAATATATAATTTTGTGAGAGATATACACAATAAAAGATAGAGAAAAAGGTTGATTTATTAAATAAATATCTATGACTACAACAAAACAAAATGGAAGATTCTTGCGTATAATTTTTGACTAGATTAGATTCTAAGTAACCGCAATGCAAACAAGTCATATATAGACACTCTAGAAATATATAAAGTATGAGATAGCCTTCAAACACCTTTGAATGATCCAATACAATTATAGAGAACATGTTTTCTCTGCAAGATTAACTATTGTTAACACTAGTTAAATTTAGACCAGATCTTCTAACAACAAATAAATAAAAAAGTAATTCAAGTTACCTAAAAATATGTGCTCAAAGGTTGAGTGGAGTTTCCTTTAATACCTTATCTTCCCTTTGAAAATAATCTATTTCCAGCTTTGGTTCAGCTTCTTATAGCTCACAGGAAAAAAAGGAAATTAGAAGGAAGGCATGACAATTAGAAAGTACTTAATGCATACCTCTCCTCGCAATGTTCTCTCCCTACCTTCATATGCCCCCTCCTATTTTATGCCTCTTAAAAGTAGTTGGGAAGTTGAACCACTTTGGAGTTCATTATAGTTTAATAATCAAAATAATCATTGACTCCACGCGCCCCCCCCCCGCCCCCACAACACACACAAATATATATATCCCAAAGTAAATAGAATATGTTGATAAAAACCATATTGCATGAAGCACCACACCCCTCTTATATGAAGAAAAAATAGTGTATCCACAAATATTCATGAGGACACTGAGAAAAGAAATGCTCCAAACCATCACTATCAAACATAAAAAGATGAACAAAAATCAATGTATGCCTCCCATGATTTCCCTTGTATATCAAATATCAAGTATCATTTATAATAATCAACAAATACACATATATATCCCAAAATTATGTGGCATATGTATCATAAAAAACTGAAATAAATGTGTTATCAGTGTTGTCCATCCATCTATATATGTGATATCATGAAAAAAAACTATAGTTGTGTTGAAAGTAAAAGCTACTGAAAAACTATGATGTTGAGCAAGTAGCAGAACTGAGAGCAAAGTCTATATGCAAAAAAATTAAGATTTGCAAATATAGACAGACTATCACTTCGACCCATGTGATGCAACCTTTGTTTTTAGTGCTCTTATAACTTGTTGTTCTTGCTCACTATGATGGGAGTGAGAGGTGACATAACGAGACGAGCCATGAGAGGAATATTATTTTATGACTTGAGCCTTTTTTTTCTCAAGGATGGCAACAAGTAGAGGATATTTTATCACAAGCTTAGAATAATGGCCAACTAGTTGAGGAGTGGGAATAATATGTGAGGATGTGGATTTTAACTATTTTCATACATGTTCTTCAAGAGGGGAAGGAGGGGGAGGAAACTAAATTTTTAGCCACCCCTAGACATATCATAAAGGATGTGGCTAAATGATATTATTCCAACCATTATTGGGAGGGACTACAAGTTGGGTTGAAACATGAGGAGCCACTGGAATGCCAATGTTGATCCTTTTGTGAATAGATGGTTGTGGGGAATGGAAAATAGGTTGACCACTCAAGTTTACAACACGAATTTTTAGAAATTTTCTTAACTCTTTTGAGTCTCCATCAATGTGCACGTAATACTCCGAGCCTCATGTCTCTTCTTATTCCCATCCCTCGGCCTCTATTGTTTCTTCCCCTTCCCTATTTCTTATGATTAAAAAAGCACATGCTACTGTCTACAAAACAAACACCATGTTATTTTCAAGTCACAACAAGACAAAATATTCCAGAATTAATAGTATGCATCTTATTTAACTGATAGAGAGAAAGATTGGGCTTGATTTCTTTTTCTTTTTCTTTAACCAAAATATCATGGTCTGAACAGTCTATCTCATCGAAGGGTGTGTGAATATTATGGTAGATGAGTAATTTTTCGACAAGAAGATGGGTCGACAGATGTAATATTTCTAAATAAAATTCTTTAGCAATGATGTGGTTGTGTCTATATATTTTATTACAAGCGTTATCAAATTTCATTTCTAGGACATGGAGCTGGAGAAGCATGTATGTAATATGTAGGGCTTATAGGAGAGAAAAGTGTTGTGTTTGACCAACTAACTGAGCTCGTAAACACACACACACGTGCACGCGTGCACACACGCACACACACACACACAAAAACACATCACAATTTGTTCGAGGTCAAGGAGAGGAGACATTAGACCAATGCTCTTTGACTGGATGGAGTGATTTTGTGCCAGAGACCCTAAGGTCTCAAGGGATCGCACTTTGAGACATGTTCTTTAATAATTCTATGGTGGATGGTATCGTGCTGATCTCCATTCTTGTATATTATGAGAAATAGATTGTGAGTATTTTTTTATGCAGGAAGAAATGAACAGTGTGCCAAGATTTAACATTTAAAGGATAACCTGTCATTATGAAAACAAAGCAGAATATGGGTATAATGATGATATCCCTAGGTGGTATGGAACCCTTGTGGAGACTCTAGCATAAAAAGAGATCAGGTCATGTTAATTATTAATAAAAGGTAAGTACATATGTAACAAGAAAGACGTAATGGCTAGTATGCATCTTATTTAACTGACAGAGAGAAATATTGGGCTTGATTTCTTTTTATTTTTCTTTAACCAAAATATCATGGTCTGAATAGTCTATCTCATTGAAGGGCATGTGAATATTATGGTAGATGAGTAATTTTTCGCCCAGAAGATGGGTCAGTAGATGTAAAATTTATAAATAAAATTCTTTAGCAATGATGTGGTTGTGCCTATATATTTTATTACAAGGGTTATTAAAATGTCATTTCTAGGACATAGAGCTGGAGAATCATGTATGTAAGATGTAGGGTTTATAGGAGATAAAAGTTTTGTGTTTGACCAACTGACTAAGTATGTGTAAGTTTCTTTTACCCAAAGAAAAATAAGACATAGATAAGGATCAATATTTTTGTCTTGCAGCAGAATGAAAAGAGGTGGGTCAGAAATCTATTTTATCACAAGCTCGTAAACACACACACACACACACACACACACACACACACACACACACATGCACACACACACACATCACAATTTGTTCGAGGTCAAGGAGAGGAGACATTAGGCCAATGCTCTTTGACTAGATGGAGTGCTTTTGTGCCCGAGACTCTAAGGTCTCAAGGGTTCTCACTTTGAGACATGTTCTTTTATAATTATATGGTGGATGGTATCGTGCTGATGTCCATTCTTGTATATTATGAGAAATACATTGTGAGTAATTTTTTATGTAGGAAGAAATGAACAGTGTGCCAAGATTTAACATTTAAAGGATAACCTGTCATTATGAAAACAAAGCAGACTATGGGTATAATGATGATATCCCTAGGTGGTATGGAACCCTTGTGGAGACTCTAACATAAAAAGAGATCAGGTCATGTTAATTATTAATAAAAGGTAAGTACATATGTAACAAAAAAGATGTAATGGCTAGCTTTTGGGATAACTATCATGAAGAAATTTCTCAGGAATTGATAACATTGAAGGAAAAAGTATATGAATATGACCCTGGTAGATCGCCTCATACGTTTTTATTGCAAACTTATATAATGAATACAAGGATACATCGAAATGAATTCATGACTGCGGATAATAGGCATTGATTTAGTGGTATTTTCAAATAATGGAGTGTTTTTGTGCCCAAGACCTGGGGTCTCAAAGGCTCGCATTGTAACATATAAAATGTATGACACAGTTATGTCGTATTCCACGAGCCATATAGAAAAAAAATCCTGGGATTGAGTTTGAAAGTAATTTTTCTTACAAATAGGAGGGAATACAAGAGCTTTCAACTCAAAATGATAGTGTTGGCTTCAGAAATATCAATAGAATGAAAATTCTAAAGAAATAGAGACAAATTCCTTCATTTCATAGTGTCCACAAATGAACTGGACATCTTAAAAATCAGGAGGGGTTTTTATTCATAAAAGATAGGTTTTGAAATGGAATTTGAGGAACTTTGAGATTGCACTCAGAACTGAGTAAAAAACCAAGGAAAGAAAAAGGATAGGGATAATGAATTCATTGCAAATTCAATTCATCAATAACTAAAATAATCAATTTATCATTAAGCATACCTTGTAAATTAGTGTGTTGAGGAACGATTTCCCTGTGCTCCTAGAACCTTCTCTCCTCGACTCCTAGCAAAGGTTTCAGGAAGTTCAAATGGAAACCAACTAAGCTCAAGGTAGGAAAACGTGCTCTATGTTCCTGAAGCTTCATAGGTAGTAGGAATAACATTATGTGATAATCAAGGCTAGGGAGTAATGAATAGTGAATAATGGGAGTAATGGCTAGTGTAAGGATTGACAACATAGGTAGCGACATCACAAAGTAACTGAAGGATGAATGCCACATTGGATTGATAATACTATTGGCCTCTAATAATTTCAAACATAGGCACATTACGTGGGCAAGATTCATGTGGACTTGGGAATCGTTGGCAAGTTTCATAAATGGAGAATTAAAACATAGTTTAATAACTATTTGTGATGCCATAAAAGAGAAATAGTAACTTACAGTGCATTTAAAGGAAATCTCTTTTGGATATCATGAGACAAATGAGTCACATGAATACTGCAAACAATAAACGTTGACACAATGCGAGACCAAAATGTGGAATGACACGTCATGCATGTAGGTTGTGTGTTCATGTATTATCACCTTCTCATGATATTCAATTTCCAAATATTGACCCAAATGAACAACGTTTCATGCTACCTAATGCCGCAATATTTCCAATAATTTTTTTGAATTTTGATGGTCTATGTTGATTTGGAAATAACACCCCATCAAGTTGTACATCAGATATTAACAACATGGAGAATAGCTAACATTTCCTTATCATAGGTGTATTTTCCTAAGTTTTCATCACATAAGGGTGCAAACTCTCGTCCGAGAGTTTTTAAACTTTCAGCCGAGATTTTGCCCGCGCGGTAAAATCTAACTCTAGGCGGGTTAAACTAGTTTTAAATTTCTCGGTCGAGAGTTTGAGAAATTTCTTGTCCGAGACATTATCTCGGCCGAGAGTTTCTGGTCAACGAAAAACTCAAACAATTCTGCAGTTTTAAGAAACCTGTAACTTTGGAGGGACAGAACACCTAAAAAAACAAAATGTTTTATGTCGGACCAAGTACCATTAGATTCATCTCTAAATCTAGTTTTTGATGATGTAAGATTTATGGAGTTTCATTAAAAAATTCAATTTTTTATTTATTTTTTACTAAACTGTGTCACTATGGAATTTCATTGTTCGAAAAATTGCACTGAATGAAAATTCAATAACTTTCAAGTGAGGACACCAAAAAATTCAAAAAAATCATACTACACTTCCTCTCCTTGTCTACTTCAAAAGGGTACTCTCATTTTTCTTATTGGCGATCACATTGAAAATAAAATCAAAGGATGATAAAATGTACTGAAACATCACTGTTTTTTTGTCTTCGTCCATTTCAAAAAATAATAAAAAATAGTGATTTAATCCGAAAATTACCGAAAAATAGTATGTGCACTAGTGCAATATATGCAGATTATGATGCTATGGTTTTTTTCCAAAAAATGAATAACCTTCCCTAAAAAAAGTAAAGGATTATAAAGTGACTATTTATGTTTGCCTAAAAATTTCAAGTATATGCAGTTAGTAAACAGGAAATTTACCCCTCTATATGTCAATATTGTTTTTAAAAAAAAATATGGGTATGGAGGTAAGACAATTATCTACAATTCTTGTTTTTATGTCAAAGCATAATTTACAATAAAAATATGAGTTTAGTGGAGTTGAAGTTGAAAAACATAGAAAATTACAATTTTCAACGTCAAAAAAGGGCAAAAAGTGTTTCCCAACTTCACATTTTCACCAATAATTTCTTGCTAGTAAAGACCGACAAGCATCCTTCTTGTATTAAAACTACGCTAAACACTTTGTTGGAGGCATCACATTCCCCAAATCACAATGATATTGAAGTTAACTAGGGTTGTATACATAATATATTTCAAAGTCTTTAGAGAATGTTTGACCTCCTCGTTCCCATGAAGGAATTATTTTTTAGCAAGGTGGAAAAGGGAGTTGCCAATTTACCTTAGAAAATTCATTACATTACAAGTCCCTTATATCACTTAATAGCATCATGTAATTGATTTATAGTTGAAAGTTGGTGGTTCAAGCTTAATATATCCACTAGCTTTACACTTATGTTTGATTACAGTGTGTTGTGATTAATAAAAAGGATTACTTTACCCTTATGTTTAATTGTAATATATTGTGGTCAACCAAAAATATTACTTTACATTTAAGTTTGATTAAGGTCTTCAATAAATAACCAAAAAAAAAATTAAAACTATCCTTTTTCCCTATGATTAATACCACGGTACGAGAAATAATCATTTAAAACATTAATATGAATATCTTTCTTTTCAAAATGTTATATTGTACATACATGCTTATATTTATTTAAATCTTTTTAATAAAAAAATTAATCAATAGCTATTTGAAGTTGGCCCAGTAACTTTTAAACATTGAAGCACATGATTTTGAAACTTAAATTACATAGTCTTAATTTCGAACCTAACTTGATTGAAAGATATAATGAAAATAGTTACATGTGACTGTTCTAAAAGTTTTTCAAAAATAATATTTTAATTTCAGTTGCAATATAAATTTGTTAAATTTTTTTTTTTACACTTTTAGTTATTTATTAAAAAAATCTAAAAATAATAATTTTTTATATATATGCTAAGTTCTTTATATATTTATATTTATATATATATATAGTGATGGGCCATCAATGGCATGTTAAGAATATTTTTAAAGAAGTTGTCAAAGAAGGTGTTTATCCAGCATGTGAAATAGCTTGGACGACAGTTTTTTGCCGGAATCCGGTAAAATAAAATTCAAAAAATCAGGTAGTTGCAGTGTTTGGAATCCATTTTTGATAGTGGAAATGGATTCAGCACTATCAAAAATCCTTAGAGCACTCAAAATACTAAAGTTTAACAACTGTAAACAAAATTCTGATAAAATTTTTGCCAAATGTTTTCAAAATCTTTACCAAATTCTGAGCCATTTTACTGCTTTTTTTTAGACTACCCAACTTTTAAATAGACAATAAAGTTGCAGACTGAGTTAAAAGAAAAAATCCATACTCATATTATGTTGATAAACTCTTTACACGTATCACGATAACACACGGTTACTTTTTGATATATTTGTTTCAATAACCAAATTATTCATACACTCGTTAACAATTATTAGTGATTGCAAGTACATTAGTAACTAATCATCGACTTCCTATTAGTCAGCATTTAATTACGCCGAAAGGCATTCCTTTTGCTGGCTTTGGCTAAGTGTCATTGTTCACTCCAGCCAATGAGAGGGCTTTCTCATCACCCTTCTAGCCAACAAAATTTAGACATGTGGCGACAGATTATTGAGTGATTTAAAGTCATTTATATGGTTTAGCCATTCAAGTTACCCGATAACAAGAATAAAAATGAAGGAGGCAGAAGATGCCAGATACAAGAATGTTACCCGCGGTTCCATAGGGTTTCCATCGAAACCATTCTCCATTCCTTGCGGGAGCCGTTCGTGGATTTTCTGTTGGAGGCTTATTCCTCCCCAAAACCTCCTCCGACGATGGGGAAGATGCGTTGCCAACCAGAGTTCAAATCACATCTCCATCCCTTGCTGGAGCCATTCGTGGATTTTCTGCTAGAGGCTCAGTCCTTCCCAAAACCTCCTTCGACGATGGGGAAGATGTGTTGCCAACTAGAGTTCAAATCACATCTCCATCCCTTGACGGAGCCGTTCGTGGATTTTCTGTTGGAGGCTTATTCCTCCCCAAACCTCCTCCGGCGATGGGTAAGATGCGTTGCCAACCAAATTTCAAATCACATGCCCAGATCTCCAGGCAGAAGTGACAATAAAACAACCGATAGGCCCCCTAGGTTTTATTTGCCATTGTGGAAATGGTATGACTTAAGGCCGGAAATGGAGTTTCTGGGGTTTGTTCGAGGGGGTATATGTATGCATTTGTGATGAAAGCCTTGTCTGCAGGCTGTTAGATGTGAATCACACTGAGAACAAGGATGGGAAGCCTGTTCTGTTCTTATTTTTTGAATACACGACTCTGATCTCAAGTAGTACATCGAAACTTATCGCCGCAGCCACACAAAAATGCGGGAAGGTAATCGAATGCTCAAATTTTCTCTGCTCGTTCTTTGAGTGTCTTTTCAGCTGCTTATGTTTTCAGAGATTTGAGCACGTCTTATTATATATGAGCTTGGCTTTTTCCTTAAATCTTGGATTTTTGGGTTTATCTGTGTGCGCAGGTGATTGGGAATAAATGGGATACGTACCTCGACCTTCTGCAGGCCGACTATACTGAAGGGTACTTGTTATTCTTGTTTTGGACTTTCTGATTTGATTTATCATATTCCATCTTTCATTTTTTCCTTATTTTACCCTCTGATTTCGTTTAGTAGAATAAATCATGCGAATATTTAAAATTTAGATGTGAGGCAGTTGATAAAGGGCACATCGTGCTAAGACCTCACATGATTTTGTTCTGAAATGCGGTCGTGGGCCATTAAAATATCTGAAAATCTAAACCCAACCCTGGAGTAATCGTTTATGCCAGAGCCACCTTAAGGAGACAGCTAGGGTTTTTTCCAAACCCTAATGCTGTACTATGTTGAAGATGCGTATCTTCCATGATGTTACAATTGAACAATTGCTGAGTCGTTTTAGTACTCCGAAGGGATACTCTGGTCGGCATCACTGTTAAACTGAGTTAACTGGGTTTCGAGTATGAAACTTTGCCGGTAAGTTAAACTTGCCAGCAGCGACCCAGACCTGCTAGTTCTTGTGGGTTATTCGCTTCCCAGTGATTTCTACTCCAGGGCAGATGGAAAAGCTCGCTCACATCAAATATAAATGGCAAAAGGGAAAAAACAACCCTCGGCGACCTGATTCTCCCCATTATTTCACATATTATTGATTGATTGATTGTGTTTTTGAAGTCTTGAAAACGATCTGGCCTAGAGGATGCTTTTAATAGATTCAAAGTGGATATTCTTTGCATTTACCGCTGCTGAAATGTTTTGAAGGATTTGTCCTCAGATTTATTATTCTATAGAAACATGGTTCTGCCCTTCATTATGTTTTAAGAAATGAAAGGTTACTATTCTATAGAAACATTTTTCTGCCCTTTGTTATGTTTTAAGAAATGAATCGTCTAATGCTGTGCGGTTTTTGCAGGTTGTACATTCTGTTCAGTGTTTCTAATGTTTGCTATTATCATCTCAAGCTCATGCTTAGTATTCTTTCAACCATTACTAGATTGAAATGCCTGTTGTGTTTTGGAAATTGCACACTGTAAACACAGTCCTTTAAACTGTTTTTAAGAAAACTGGCCGCTTTGCTAGTAGTTGGCCTGTACAATTCATTTGGGATGTTCCCTTTTCTATTAGTCCAAACTTTTCAAAGAAGCTGAAAACATGTTTCTAAATACTCTCTCATTTAACCTTCCTAGTATTTGTGATTTTATAGTGTTAATGTATCACTAGAAAAAGGCAAGTTGTGATTCAGTCTCATTGGTGGAAATAACATCGTATTAGAAGGTGAAAATAAGAGCATACTTAAAACAATAATATATGTGTTCATAGATTTGTTTCCAGCATATAATAGATTTAATATCATACAGTGGAGTAGTAGTTCTACCCATCATTTTTAATTACTATAGTTTAAAACACAGTAATATATATGTGTTCTTAGATTTATTTCCAGCATATAATAGGTTTAATACCCTACAGTGGAGAGAAGTAGTTCCACTCCAGACGATTTCAATCACTATAGTTTCTAGGGTGAGAGTCCTATAGGGTGCTTAGAACTGTAGGGAAATCATTTTATACGCTTATGCTACTTGAATTTCTCTGCCTTTTACATTAGGCCCTGCCATTGTTTCTTTTTATTATTCTGTATTGACAGCAAGAATTCCATTTTTCATTACATATAATAGTTTCCTTTTTTATTACATAGAAAATAAACTCTAAACAATGCTCTTGTTTCTTCATTGGTGTTTTATTCTATTGCCTAGGGATGCTCTTGATGCATTGGGGTTAGTGAGATACTGCTGTAGGCGTATGCTCATGACTCATGTTGATCTCATCGAGAAGCTTTTGAATTACAACAGTAAGTCTTATGCTTTTAATATTCACAGGACTTGTACTGCTGTTTTTGTCATATCCAGTTGTTCACTTATTTGTGTAAATTTGGTTTTTAACAGGAATTGCACTTAAATGTATCCATCAATTGTTAAAAGTTTATTCATCAATGGTCTTATATTTTCTTTGCTTTTCTGTTTTGCAGCTTTAGAGAGGAGCGAAGCAAGTTAATCAAAATTTTGGACGGTTATTATGGGAGGCGTTCTCCTAATATTTTTGGACTTGCCTTCATATTGCTAGATGGTTTCAAGAGTACTATGCGTGTGTATATATAAATAGCATATTCCAGTACCTTGGATTGTGCTCAATGATGATAGGTCATTTTTCTTGGACAGGGATAAATTAGTTACGAAGTTAATGGTTACGATGTGAACATTTTCTTAATATTTGGAATTATTGTCATATCTATGGATGGTTTGTGAATATTATGCATGTGAATAAATAAATAGGATATTCCAGTGTCGTGTTGGACTGTGCTCTATGATATGATGATAGGTCATTGTTCATCTGATAGAGAGTCAGGTTATGCTTTTACATGAATGAAAGGTTTGTTAATATGTTGATCTGGTTATTTAAAGTCATTAATTTAACATGTTGAATGTACAACGTTTAATATTTTACTTAGGTCATGGAATTGAGGGGTCTGTGAGCAATCATGATTTTTCTGCAGTTTTGAATTCTTGATTTTAGCCCTTTGTGCAAAATTTGGGCATGTTTTTTTTAAGAAACTGATAATCGCTGCTTGTACAGTTGTTGGAATGAATTATAATACCAGGAGATTTCAATAAGTAGTCAATAGGATGAATCTTGTTCACCATTTCATAACTTTAAGTAATATGTGTTTGTGTTGGGTGGCATGAATCATCTAGCTGCATCATTGGTTGCGCTATTGCAATCTACATATCAGTACCCTACCACCAACAAGGCCTTGCGTATATTTTTGTTATTGCTTGTAAGTTATCAGGTGGTTGGGCCAAAGAGAGGATGGTCTTTGGTCTCTCTTAAATTCTTGCTGATGTTTTATTCGCATTTGCTTGTTAAATCTTTGTATTCACTTTTCGTCGGTTTTAAATCTTTGAATTCATATGGCCCTTTTGTTTTAACACCAAATGTTTTTGTATTTTGGACTACGGTCAATTTTCTATCCAATGGCTGCCGTATCATTCCATTAACAATATTCCTTGATGAAGTATTATGTTGTTCACCCGAGTTTCATTCTCATTGTGGTCTTTTCCACCTTGGCATGTCAAAATAAATATTCCTCAACCGCAATACACAATCCACAACATAAGTCAGATGAAGTCCCTGTTATGAGTTGTATCTCTCAAGCCCAAGGCTTCGAGGTTGCTGGTTAAAACTTTGGCTATACATATTACATATGCATCCTTCCTATATGTTTCTTGCTATTGCCTCCAACTATTCTTCCCTTATTTTTGTTTATTACCATCGTTATTTATTTTCTTTAGAAGTCCCTTTTTTGTGGGGAAATTTAAATCGTGTCATCTTTATTGACTCAGATATAGGTTGTCCAGCTGCGAGAAAAATCTTAGTGAGTGTAAGCTTCTAGATACAACCAAACATTAGTTTTTCCAATGTTAAGAAACTTATTGTTCTATCCATCTCTTCTTTGTGCTTCTCAAGGGTCAATGGTCGCTATCCTAATTATAATCCTTTTCTAGGTTTTGGGTACTTATATCCAATTCACTTGACCAGTTCTATTTTTGTTCCTCGACTTCTTTTGGTGTTACTGTTGCTTCTAAATCCCCGATTCCCTTTTTTGGGTAGAGCGTTTCTAGATTTATGACTCCTCGATCTTGTTTTGCATTTTTTGTGATTTTATTTTCTCTTTTTCTGTGATTCTCTCTGTTTTCCTCGGTTCTTGTTTGTAACTGATTCTTTGTTGTATTCACTTTCACTTTCATAATCAATCTATTGCAAGGATGATTCAAATTTATTGTGTCATTTATGAAAGTCAAATCATTTCGAAATTCTAATGTTAACAAATATAGTCTTATTCTTATCCACACATGCAACTTTGCAATGTCTTCCCATTGCACATCATAGCCCATGTTCCCAAAAACTGGTATATAATTCCAGTCTAAAAAAAAACCTTACTCGAGAAGATGACAACTAAAGTTTATCTTCATCTATATCAGGGTTTCTCCCAACAGCTGAAGACACAAGAATTTTCATTTCAGAGCATATTTGGCTAAAATGTTAGCCCTGTAATCGTGGCTTTGGCCTTTTCGTTTTTCCAAGCACCTCTATTAGCTATTTTTAAAATCATTTGCTTCAATAGATCTTCAAGCCTCGGGCTGATGATCATACTACCTCAACCCATTAATGCATCTTTCGTAGGTGCGGATGCTTGGGAAGGTTTTTGTTTTTAATCAGCAAAGGAATCAGGTCTCTCCTAAGATAAAACTCTCTGCACTTAGTACATGATCCAAGGAAGAAACCAGAGTTAATTGGCGTTGAAACTTTAACGCTGAACCTCGAAGCGGAGATGAAACGGAAACACGATGCATAAACAATGAAGGTGGTATTCGGGAATGGGTTATGGTTTTCGCGTAGGTCCACTCGTGGTACGCTGTATTGAAATGAAAAATGCCACGTGTCCCTAAGCGAATTTGCAGAACCACGCATTTCGCGTTATTTCTGAGCATTAGCGCTCGGTGGAAAAAAAACGTGAAATTGCTCAGTGATCATCCGATTAACACTTGGGGAGCGACGCCATATGGATCGTTGGATCCTCTCAACGTTTTAGCAAAGTGCATTTATATGAACGCGGTCCTGAACTTCTGTTTATATGCCATGATTTTAATTCAAATCGAAAACATAAAGGTGGTAGGCCTATATCAATGCGTTTACGGAGTTAGCACCCATATGAAATATATGTGGGGCCGAGTAATATTATACAACATTCGAGGTTAATCACAATCGAGGCTTATGAAGTTGAATGGTATAATTAAACTTCAAGAAATGCTATATGCGTTAGGCCAATATATATATATATATATATATATATATATATATATATATATATATATATATATATATATATATATATATATATATATATATAGTTGAAGGCGAAAGCTTGGTGTACCCTAAGTACAAGGTGACTGTCGGGTTAAATGATATATGTGGATTTACTATATATGATTGACTATGGTTGAGACCATAGGTTGAGCCTTTGACAAGAAGCTTCCAATAATACTCAGCACTATTTCGATAAAATAAATAACTAAATAGAAATAAAATAAAATAAAGATAAAATTAAAAATACAAATAAAATAAATTTTTTAATTAAAACATAAAAATAAAATAAATAAATAGAAATAAAATAAAATAAAGATTAAAGAAAAACAAACAAATAAAGAAATAAATTAAATAAAAATTAAATAAATAAAAATTAAATAATATTAAATTAACAATTATTATTTCTATTAACAATAAAATCCAATATTCCATATCGTCACAAACGAACAAAATATTCAGCTCCTTCAGTTATTACACATTTTACCCCTCATATAGCACATATCCTGAATAATCACCTCTGCAATCGGTATACTTCATTCTGTTAAACGCCATAATCAATTCATGGAATTAATTGCTAACAACAAATCAAATAACCGATCCCACTTCTATAGGAGGTGACTTGATTTTTTTTTTAAACACAAAATGAAACATTATACATTCGAGATTATTTATACCTCTCTATGGGTTTGGATCCTTTTTCTTTGTATGGTTTGACAAGAACACGCGCATCACAAACATAATGAGGATTTCCTTTTTTGATGGCAGGACTAATAACATCTGTTCACAAAACTCTTATGGCTTATGAAAACCATATTCAACATAACCCAGTTATATTCTCATGTGGAAGCTCCCTCTCTTTTAACTTCAAATCTTTGGTTCAAAATCATTCGACACATACACAAGGCTTCTTCTAAAAAAACCCAATTTACAAACTCCACTCTACGAAGTTGTTTCTTCTTCATAATCTATGGTCATAAACCATAGACCTTACCCATTTCATGCAATCGGATTAAATATTCGATCTTGTTATAACCCAATGCAAGTCTACGCCCTCACATACACTTATATATATGTGTCATTTGATTAAATTCCCATCTTGAGATAAAAGTCAAAGAACTATATACATTCACCCTACGTGGACATTTCATTGAGTTCAAAGTTGATTTTGAACTAAACCCAACACGATGGTCCACAGCCTTCATACATATTCCAACCAGGTTATCATTCCAACATAACTCGAACTTTGGTTTAAAAGCCAAACACCATCATATACAAATGTTCGGCCCACAACGGTTTTAACTTACTTGGCCGCTTGGTCAATATCCACACATCTCGAGCCTTCACTTAAACCATATCATATGTGGCCCACTTTCATTTCAATGCCCATCATTCACCGAATCGGATGACAAACACACCATCGAAACCCAAATTGGCAATCCAACGAATATCGTTTTCCAAAAAATGCACGAGAGTTATTTCTCAGATTCCACGCAAAAAAAATGGCTTTTTGAATACCATCTTTGCCACATGTCTGTAAAAAGACTATAATCGCGTTCTAAAAGCCAAATCTGCTTACCAATTGGAAGACCACGCGAATACCACCTTCGTCTCCAAAAACCGCCTTCAGGTTCACACGTACCGTTCTGACTTCAATTTATAATTGCAATTCAACAAAGATTTAATTTCTCTACGTTCTCACTTCCATTGCGCCATTCTTGCTGCAAGTTCTCACTTCTGCTGGAAAATATAACCACATAGCATCACATTTTAATTTGCAACACAATTACTGACTTGTTACTGGTTCATCGCAGCAACTCATGCCTTATCAATAGATTTCAAACATTAACTCTGCGCCTTTCATACGAAAATTCATTCACATTCTTTTATGCCTTCTGATTCAACATTTCTCTCGCTTACGCGTTCCACTGTGTTTACGTAGCTCTGCTCTTCAGACCTCTCTTCATACATTCATTCAAATAGGCTAGAGCATCTCCACATACCTGTGAAGCACTTAATTACTCCATCGAATCTTCAATTCTTTTTGTTGCCAAACTGATTCAATTACAGACTCGCTGCAATATATCATTTTCAATTCTGCCTTATCTAATCTACCATGCTATTTCACCTTTCGACTCACGGTTTCACTTGGTCCGTTCGAGCAATTGAAGTTCCGGACCCGAAAGGGTTATATGGCGGATTTCAATCGATTTCGGGTCACACTCAGCCCTTTGTACGCTGAGCCCAAAACGAACCCGATACAACTTTAGGGCGGATTTAAGTGCGATTTCGGGTCACAAAGGCCCTGACATCAGCGGGCTCCTTTTGTAACCTGAAATGGCTTACAGGATGGTTTTATCTTCGTTTTGAAATCTGGCAGAAATTTTTTGTTACGGTTTCGCACTATCTTATTAAAGTTTTTTGTTTAACTTGTGTTACAACGAGCGCGATAAATATATATATATATACATATATATATATACATATATATATATATGTATATATATATATACATATATATATATACATATATATGTATACATATATATATATATGTATATATATATATATGTATATACATATATATATATATGTATATATATATATATATATATATATATATATATATATATATATATATATATATGTATATATATGTATATATGTATACATATATATATGTATACATATATACATATATATATACATATATATATATATATATATATATATATACATATATATATATATATATATATATATATACACACACACACACACACACATATATATATATAGATAACATATGAACCATTAAGTCTCGTATGGCTCGTTAGTTTCATTAAGGACTTGTTTTAATGTGTATTTGTATTGTGCATTTCAATTACTCACACATATATGTTTTAACATATATATAATATGCATGCACTATGTGTTTAGTGGGTCCAGCAGTTCACAGGTTTTTTGTGTGCAGTTTTGTTGCGTGATAGCCGTTGGATATCTACCTAAATTGATCTTCAAGCGTGACAGCATAATGACTGTGGGATCATAGCTAAAGTTTCATATTCGATTGCCAAGGTAACGACGCTGCGGCCCAGTGGATTTATCGTGTCAACGTTTCCTTCAAACCCTCGTTCACACAGCTCCTCCTTTCGGCGTTCCCTTGCACCAAAGGTGCAATTGCTAGTTTTTAATATTTTGTTCAGTTGCTTGAGAAACTTCCTATTTTGTTTAATTTCATGAGAAAATTATATATTATAATCTTTGATATAAACAATAGGTTCTGAGTATGAATTTAAAATTTAGTATTGAGTTGGCCGTGTCGGCGGCCAATTTCGCCGTGCTTGGAGCAAATGTTGGCCATGCAGCGGCCAATTTGATGAAAGCCCGCAACCCGTGTAGTGTAAATATAGAGATTAGTGCTCAGCCTCATATTGTTTTCTGTGCGATCAGATCTTCGGGGGGTAAATTAACGGATCGGACAAAGAAATTTGAGATGATGAGTAATTGGGAAAGGGGATAAGAGGCAAAGGAAAGGGGGGATGAGTAATTGGGAAAGGGGATTAATGAATGGCTTATTATATTTTAACGTCTTGAAACGGATAAGATCTAAAGGCAATGTTCCAATCCTTTCAAGACTACAAGCTCAAATCAGCACAAGCTCAAAACTGCAAGCTGAAATCAACACAGTCGTTTTATATTTTATCAGGATAAATTAATTAGTAGTTGTCTTTAAAGGTGCAAAAATACATTAAAGGTAGTTCATCTTGTCAAGATTTGGGAAGATTTGTCTTTCATTGTTGTGCTTGAAGTAGCAATTTTGTCTTGTAGTTATGCATAGAACATCCTGAATGAATTATCACCAAAATTTCCATAATGTTAAATTTCCTATTTAGAAGGTTCAAATAATTTATTAATGCTATATTGTAGTTGTAATAGGCTATGAAAGCTATATTGTAGTTGTAATAGGCTATCAAAGTTATGCAGACAGAAAACGAAGAGCTTGATATGGATGTTTATGGTTGAAAACAACTATTTGTAAAATTGTCAACATTATACTAGAAACTCAACTCAACTTTGTAGATTCTCTTGGTATTTCAATGCCAATTTCTAATTTTCTTGTGTCTCATATTGTATTTCTCTAGTGACAATAGCATGCTTGAGTTGCTGCATAATGGAATTATTCTACATTTGTGTTATTTAAAAATGTTCGAAGCAATTAAATATTTAAAAAATGGTTTACTTGGTCCAATTATTATTATAGTTAGGATGGGGTTCATGCATAGTTGGATTGTATTGACTATATTGAGCTAAATTAAGGGACCAAAACAAAAAATTTCACTTTAAAAGAGATTTTCACGTCAAGAGATTTGATCCCTCGTATCCTTTAGTATATAAAAGTTAAGATAAATCTAGTTAAGATAATATATTTTTTTACTGAGATGTATCCAAAATCTCACTGTCAGCTAATAGAAAAAGACCCAGGTAGATAAGAAAAGGTTTGAAACAGACATTCGACATACATAGATTCCAAAAATATCTCAGAGAATCTAGAACATCCAAAAAAAAATCATTAATCGTGAGGGCTAGAGATCCGTCCAAAATAATGCTGACCGTCATACCATATCAAAATGTCAGCATCATGACCATCTGGTACTAACATTGTAGGCAGTATGGAACTTGTCAAATACAAAAAAAAGCACCAATACCTGGAGCAGGTAATGTGCACCAAATCCTGTTATACCAACCACAGAAAGAGTACCCAGGTTCGGTAGAAGAGGTCTGGCTTGCTTGATCCCGGGAGCATGGTTGTCAGTTCTGTGTTATGGCATGGTTTGTATTTCAAAGTATTAATCCAGAAAACTGAAAATCACAGCATCTATGGTACCAATGTACTTAGATGATGGGCACTGAGCCTTCGGCCTGAAGACCCTGTATATTAAATAGCTGATAATTTATCTTTCCATACGCATCCTGTAGCCCCTGCTTTGACAACTCATCCGCAACATTGTTCTTTTCGCGGTATATGTGCTGATAAGTAATACCTGCATAAAAATTTTTAAATTGTTTTTATTATTTTTATTATATGTTGGATGTGATTTTGATTGAAAATGCTTCTTTTTTATTTATTAATTAAAACAAAATAATTAGAAAAATTATTGCTTTAAGCCTTGGAATTTACAATCAAAATTAGAAAATGTATTTTTAACTAAATTATTTATGAAAAGTTTAATATTGTTTGATCTTCTCTGTACCATGTCATTTTTACATATATCTAGAATAATATTACTTGTACCTGGTTTCTGGTTTTTTGTAACATTTTACTACCATAATCAAAATCTATAGAAATAATAATCTAACATTATAATATCTTGAAATGGGGCTAGCCAACTCAAATATAGTATTGCAAATCCCTGTCTAAGTTAGCTTAGGAGGCTATGTATTACATATGGTCTTGAATGAGCATTTGGACTCTTTAGATATATATCTAAAGAGTCCAAAAGCTCATTCAAGACCATATGTAATACATAGCCTCCTCATCTAATAAAAATTCACACCTTAACAAAATTTCTAGATCCTTTTAAAGAAAACATGTCATATAATCAACTTTCATCGAAATATATGATAAACTCAACCCAATTTTATGAAAAATAGTATACCATTTTTTACATTTCACATAATACAAATAGATAAATATTACTTAAGTATTGAACTATAAATATTTAACCACCCATAGAGAGATGGCCAAGTGATTGAGACAGGGCATCATCACAATAAAAAACCAAGTACAAATTGTAGTAATCCTAGAATCATGCTTTACATAAGGTAAAATTGGGGAACTCATGACTTGTACTATAGATAAAAAAACATTTACCCTTACCAAAAAATATATGATAAAAGTTGACAAACTACATAAGCTTAAGCTTAAGGGGATATAATCCTTCTTGCCTTCCATATACATAATGAAAATGATTGTTCCAAGTCTCATGTTGCTTCTCATGTTATTTTATAAACCTTGATTGGAAAGAAAAATAGGAGGGCAGAAATGTAAATATAAAACATAATGAAACACAACGTAAGAAATAGAGAACATAATGAAACACACACATACATATCTCTAGACAATCAACACAATTATTTTCCTATGAAATCCTTATGGGTGACTAGCAACCCTAAAAAGTAATGATTCTCTAGACTCCTTTTTCCCTAGGAAATCCTTATGGGAGAAAAACAACACTAAAATGTAAACATGCATTGAAACAACACACCATGATATTTGAAATTTAAAAATAATGGTTTGAGTCCTAGATAGCTTAGAATCCTATTTGTTCTCAAAATAAGGATGCACTCCCATTTGATTCTCATGATTAGGTTGTAATCATGAGGCTCTCGCTCAATAGTGGACCTTCCCAAAATCTTGTGACGTCTTGTCACAAACAAAACCATCAAACTGAAAACACATCATGCAAGAAACATAGCTCGCTGACATATCATTTTTCTCCTTCAAAGGAAAAAATTCACATCATGTGAATATCTCCATGTACTCTTACATATTGGTGTAAAAAACCATCAACCAAACACAAATTGACAAAACATGCCTCTTCAAACAATCGACTCAAGTCAAATAATAGAGCTCAGGTACAAATTTCCATATTTGTTGCATTTAAGTGTGTCGACGTAACTCTACTTTCAACATCTTGCTTCATGCAACATGCACCATACTTTGAATTTGCAAAGAAATTCATGAAACATCAAAATACATGCAAGGCCTTAATTAGATAAGAAATCTAACCATCTGTTAGCAAACCATTTCAATGGCGCATCTTTTAGCTGCACTTCATCATGTGAATCATCTTGACCCTCATCGATTATGGAATCCTCTTTTCCATTCTTGTCGAACTATCTCTTTCCACCACCTTCAAATGTTGTGGATGACTTGTTGGATACAAAGTCCAACACTTGTCCACAAGGTGACCTTTCTTATGGCAATGAGTAATAAACAATTGCATCTTATTTTCAACATCATTTTCCTTGTCCAATGGGCCTTTGAATTTTTGCCTCATTTATTTAGAAAGTTTCAATGTGTATGGATATCTTCTTCCAACATCTATAAACATTATGATTATTCAAACCACAAAAGGAACATGTGCAAGTTCTTTTATATATCTTATGTGAATATTTACCATGTTTATCATAATCAAAAGAAATTTGATTAAAGGAAAATTTATACCTTGAACATTCACCATTGTCAATATAACAAAACAAATAGATGATTCAATACAAATGTCACATAGAAGTCATATTTATCTCATGGGCCTTCAACTTAAATTATATATCTAGCATTACATTAAACTATAGGAGATACATCAAAGAAGCATTTGAATGTAAATTAAACATGTGTAATAATTATGTCCTTCAGTTCAATAAATAGATAATAATTTGCAAATGCCATATCTAAGCTATATTTCATCTAAGTAGCTTTCAATTTAAACTTATATCTAATGTTAAATTATATAAAAGAATAACAGTAATCCAAACTTCAAACAAACAGAGGGTGGGGTTTATTGCTCCAAATTGCACAGGTGTGATGGCTACTATGTTGTACAGTCACATTATTATTCATACAATGTCTAATATGTTATTTGTGCATTTGAACTTGTGATGTTATTTTGTTGCATGAACTACATGTGTTTATGTGTTATTTTATGACTTCATTTATAACCGATTTCCATGCATTTCCATCCATCTATAGCGTTATAAAAATACTACAATTCTTAAGAGAAGATCTTTTGCATGAGTTCACATGTCAATTTTCAACGCATATTTTGAGAAATCGCATCGATATTCACATATATGAATGAATGAATGATATTTTAATGTCCACGAGACTAAAAATAGTTTATGAGACCACCAACTTCCTTGTTGTTTGCCTTCTACAATTCAATCCTTTTCTTACTCAAATTGATGATGAGTTGACCCAACCTTATAAGAGTTCCATCACTGAAAAGACAATGCCATGGAATTGATGCTAACATAATATGGTAAATGTCCCTGATGTCTCTGAAAGCGTCACATTCCAAAATGAAATGCTTTTCTGATTCCACTGCCCTAGAACTGCAAAAAGTACATACCCTTTCTTCCCAAGCTTCTTTAGGTCTCTTCCACTGTCCCGTTTCACACCGAAGTTGATGTGAGTTAGTTCTTAATTGAGCTATAAGAACCTTTTCCCTCTGTGGAATGCTAGCTCCAATGTATTCTTTTTGTTGGAGATCACAAGTGTGGTTGAATTCCTAAATATAATACTTCTTCTTTCTACGCAACTCTTTTCCCCATATACCCTTACGGAACTTCTCCAACACAAAAGTCTTTAATTCCTTGCTATTTTTGGGAAATGCATTCATGTAAATATTCCATTTTTGCATCCATTTGTTGTTTTGTCTCATCCATGATTTCTTTCTTTCACTCATACCTTCATTGAAGATAACTTTTGGCCATCTACCTTCTCCCATTTGCTCCATTCTCTTTAGGTACCTTATAAGATGCACCATGGCAATTTCTTCGGTGGGCACTACCCCTGTTTCACTCAACATTATCTCATAGGGAACCGAAATTTTTATGTATCAATGTGTAACTTCATTGATATGAAAGGATTTTTAACAGTAATATGTGCTACTCATGCATATTACTCATGGAAACCTTAATAATACATCGATCATAGCCATTGGATTTTGGTGTTTGCATTTGTATAATCGTAGAATATAACTTCCTCACACCCTTATTTGTCTTATAATAATGCATTACACTTTGTCTTGCTAGAAACTGAATCAATGCCACACATGTCACAATTTTACCACGTGAGGGACATGCCATAGGAAGGCTTGGCATTCTCCTCTATGTAGTTCCATTGCACCAACGATTTCCATTCCTCTATTGTGTTATCATGCTCGAGAATTATATTGAAGGAGCGACACTCTCACTATGATGCATTGGATTTATTGCATTTATCTGTGCATGACTTGTATGGTTCCATTTATAATTAATATGATTATATTTAATATATTTAAATTGTGAAATTTGTAGATAATTTTATTTATTTTAAATATATGCATAGAAACAATTATTCATGAAGTCTACACATTTTCAAATATTAAAAAACTATACAATATAACATTTGTATGAACTTCACCCATAATCGATTGCTCAATCCTCCCTTCTTGTTGAGAAAATTAAAAGTATTTTGTAAGACCATGGAATTTGCAAACTTGTATCTCTTTTAATACTCACTTATTTGCAAAAAATTAACCTAAGATGATTTAACCTTGAGATGATTTAATAAGAATGAATAATATGTCTATTTTTTATTTAAAATTTTAGAGAGAAAAATGTCACTTTAATATTTAATATATTTAAATTATGAAATTGATAGATAATTTTCTTTATTATAGTTAATGCTCATTTATATATGTATAGAAAAAATTATTTATGAGGTGTATACATTTTCAAATATTATGGGAGAGGTTGAAGTTGGAGTCACTTTTGTTCCTTAGCTTAGTTAAATTTGCAAATTCTATTAAAAATAAAAAACTAAACATTTAAGTATTTATAGAAGAATTATATACATATATTCAATGTTATAAGCATCAAAAAGTTTAAAAGAATTTTTGAAAAAAACTTTACACCCCAAATCTTAAACTGTGTAAGAAAGAAACTTATAATTTCAATGTTCTTATTTAGAAATTTTCATTGAATGTTTAAAGTTCCATTTTCTTTTTCTTTCAACTATGTTGAATTTAGTTTTAGTTATATTTTTAATGTTGGAGAAAATAACTATTTATTTCATGTGTAATTAGATTAGTGATTTCATGTGTTAGGGTTGTGGATTCAGGCATTGAAACAACACACCATGATATTTCAAATTTAAAAATGATGGTTTGAGTCCTAGGTAGCTTAGAATCCTATTTGTTTTCAAAGTAAGGAAGCACTCCCATTTGATTCTCACGATTAGGTTGTAATCATGAGGCTCTCGCTCAAGAGTGGACCTTCCCAAAATCTTGTGACGTCTTGTCACAAACAAAACCATCAAACTGAAAACACATCATGCAAGAAACATAGCTCGCTAACATATCATTTCTCCTTCAAAGAAAAAAAAATTCACATCATGTGAATATCTCCATGTACTCTTACATATTGGTGTACAAAACCATCAACCAAACACAAGTCGACAAAACATGCCTCTTCAAACAACTGACTCTCAAGTCAAATAATAGAGCTCCTGTACAAATTTCCATATTTTTTGCATTGAAGTGTGTCAACATAACTCTACTTTCAACATCTTGCTTCATGCAACATGCACCATAGTTTCAATTTGCAAAGAAATTCATGAAACATCGAAATACATGCTAGGCCTTAATTGGATAAGAAATCTAACCATCTAGATGTTAGCAAACCATTTCAATGGCGCTTCTTTTAGTTGCACTTCATCATGTGAATCATCTTGACCCTCATCAATTATGAAATCCTCTTTTCCATTCTTGTCGTTATCTCATTCCACCTTCGTCAAATGTTGTGGATGACTTGTTAGATACAAAGTCCAACACTTGTCCAACATCTATAAACATTATGATTATTCAAACCATGAAAGGAACATGCAAGCTATTTTGCAAATCTTATGTGAATATTTAAACCATATTTATCATAATCAAAAGAAATTTGATTAGAGGCAAATTTATACCAAGTGAACATTCATCGTTGTCACCTTCTTGAGGAGGTGAATTTGATGAGGTAGTGGCTCTCCTCTGAATACTAGCAATGAATTCAATGACTCTAGAGCTTTCAACATCCTCTTCTTTTACATTCTCATTAGCTGCATGATTATTAACATCTTCTTGCAAAGTGGGTGTCAAAATTTCCATTCAACATGAATACAAACTTCACAAGCTTGATGCACCCCTTTCATGTATAAAAATATTACTTGTGTTGGGAGTGGCCTTTTACAACTTCGGAAAGCATTTGGTTCCACATTCATTCCTCCGACAGCCACTGTCTTGTAGATACCATACATTTTTCTAAGGTTAAAATCATACAAGAAGAGCTTCATTCCGGGCTTCACCTTTTCTACAAGCTCCTTTTTGGTTGGTGGCAACCCAAACACTTTGTATCGGAAACACTCTTGCTTTGTTTGAGAATTACACATAAAAATCAAGCCGGCAAACTTATCTTTGCCACTGCCATCTTCATTGTTTGCTTCCTTGCTGTCTTGTTTTTTCTTCTTATTTTGATCAACCTTTGACACAACAGGGTCAGATAAACCCTTGGGTTTGTTCTCTGTCTCTATTTTAACAGTCTTATCCACAACATTAACCTTTGACACAGCAGGGTCAGATAAAACCTTGGGTTCATGGTATGTCTCTATTTTAACAGTCTTATCAACAACATTAGTTGGTGCTGCATCCTACAACATTAGTTGGTGCTGCATCCTGCAACATATATCCACAGATTTGTTTTTGGCATTTGTAATCTTCCTTAAAGACTATCCGCAATTTGCTTCACACTATATGCAATCTGCTTCATACTATACTATCCGCAATCTGCTTCAAAGATGACCGAACAATAGATCCACACTATTTTCAAACTCTTTAAACTTCACACTAAAAGCCCATCAACATGTTCGTACTGAATCTTACAAGAATCTGTAAACTGTTTTCAGAGATTGCCGAGTTATTCCTTATTAAAAGAGCCATAGACAAGGTATATAAATATAGATAGAATTACTTCCTTTCAGGCCGACCAACACTCTGCCATGTAGGCTGATTTGTAACACATCATAATAGTTCGATTTTTCAACGTTGATGTAGATTTGAAATAAACCATTGGTTCATGTTTTCTTTGACTAGGTCTGGGTTTCTGGCTGAATCTATATGGACATTTCTGTCTAGTTAAATATCCTTCTGTTTGCAAGATTGATTTATCTTTTAAGATTTTGCATTTGTGTGTTGTATGTATCAAAGATATCTATTCCCAGTTTTTCTATGCACATCAATTCAACTGCACAAACAATTTTAAATCTAATTTAATATTATTGTTTGCTAGAAGTTAGTTTATGTTTTAAAAATGTTCAGTGTTGTGTGTAGCAAAATATTCTACAAGGTGACCTTTCTTATGGCAATGAGTAATAAACAATTTCAACTTATTTTCAACATCATTTTCCTTGTCCAATAGGCCTTTGACTTTTTGCCTCATTTATTTAGAAAGTCTCATGTGCATGGATATCTTCTTCCAACATCTATAAACATTATGATTAAATTCAAACCACAAAAGGAACATGCAAGTTCTTTTCTATATCTTATTTGAATATTTACCATGTTTATCATAATCAAAAGCAATTTGATTAGAGGCAAATTTATACCTTGAACATTCACCGTTGTCGCCTTCTTGAGGAGGTGAATTTGACATGAGGTAGTGGCTCTCCTTTGAATACTAGAAATGAATTCAATGACTCCAGAGCTTTCAACATCCTCTTCTTTTACATTCTCATTAGCTGCATGATTATTAACATCTTCTTGCAAAGTGGGTGTCAAACTTTTCCATTCATCATGAACACAAACTTCACAAGCTTGAGGTAATGAACACGAAATAAAATTCCTTCTTGGAATAGCTTCATGTACCTCCTTGGCTTTGGAGCATTTTCCATGTTTTCCATAACCAAGACCCAAATAATTAGGCCCTTCCTGAAGAACATTTGGCTCAACTATGCCTTGTACTCAACTATGCCTTGTACATGCTTGCCTTTAAAACCCTTTACTTTCATAGCACATTTTCATCAAACATTTGGACCTTATTCCTCTAGTGTCTCTCAAAAGCACGTACACATTCATTTTCAGAGGAAATTGAAGACAGAAACCAATAGCTAATTCTTCTAACTGACCTTGACTAAAATGAGCTAAATTGTACTTTGATACCAACTTGATTTGAATATTTTCACACTAGTTTTGTTGGGGAAGGGGTTTATGTGTCAAGCTTTAAGTGTATTTTGTGAGAAAATTATGAGGTAATTAGATTTTAAAAACTCATGTTTACACATTTATAAAATGCAAATTTTTTATTTCTAGGAAAATCTTTTCCCTCAATCCAAATTCTGATCATTGGACATGTAAGAGGAAGAAAGAGGGAATTCACTTTTCAAATTCTAGACCTTGTCTAAAGGTCAAAATAAACTAGAGGTTTGGTTTTCAAATACATTCACTTATTTGGAAACGTTCTAGCTACCAAAAGTCCATATGCCAATCTACCTCCCAATAAATCCATTTAGTACACCATTGGTTAGTTTTTTGTCTTCCTATATTCTTTATCAACCTCTTCTAGTGATTCTTGAAAGGTGGATACTTAAATCCTTCCTAAAAATTTGAGCAAGCTAAAATGAGAAGACATACAAGGTCATTTTAAGTCATTCTTCTATCCAATTATAAAAACCAAGTGAATATTGAACTACATATTTATTTTTGTCCCATAGAACAACAAAATCTAAAACCTCTTCAAGGTCTTCAATCTGCTCGTAAAGTTAATTTACATGTCTTGATCAAGTCCAACAACAAAGAAACATTCAGTGACAACACCAAAATCTACAACTTCTTCAACATCTTCTAAACCATCTTCAAAGTCAATATTGGGTGCATCAAATTCCTCAGCAAGGTCATTAATGGAGTCATCAATGGTGCATCAAATTCATGCACCATACTTTGAATTTGTGAAGAAATTCATGAAACATCAAAATACATGCAAAGCCTTAATTGGATAAGAAATCTAACCATCTTTTAGCAAACCAATTGCATCTTATTTTCAACATCATTTTCCTTGTCCAATGGGCCTTTGACTTTTTGCCTCATTTATTTAAAAACTCATGTTTACACATTTATAAAATGCAAAATTTTTATTTCTAGGAAAATCTTTTCCCTCACTCCAAATTCTGATCGTTGGACATGTAAGAGGAAGAAAGAGGGAATTCACTTTTCAAATTCTAGTCCTTGTCTAAACCAAAATAAACTAGAGGTTTATTTGAGCTCTAAAATGAGATTCCAAGCCTAATTTCATAAAAAGTAAGTTGGGGATGATCACATTGACTTCCTTGATGACATGTCTATGAAGATTAACTACCTTGAACTATTTTTTTGCGTAGGGAAAGAGACACATTCCCATGTTTGAGCATGAAAACGTTCTTTGATATTGTTAATGCCTCTAGTGTTTACTTCTAAAAGTTCTATAGGCAGAGTCTGTAAAGGGCCAGGTAGCCTCTGGATCTCATCTTTTATGAAAGGTGACATATCTAGTAAATGCCCCTACAGTCAATCTCTGGAATGGATCTAAATAGAAGTTCTTCATTTTAATATCTGTAAAACACAACGACTTTAAGGTAAACTATGTACATGTGTCATTTCTCCCACAAAATAAAGTGTATAAGTAGTAAATTTTATACCAAGTGTGCTCCCACCATGTAAAGCGCAATTTGGTGAACTTATCATTTTTATAATATATTTTTTGATTAAATTTAGTTTCACACATGATCAATTATTGCTTTGAAAGTTGTGCTCTACATAATTTGTGTACACTAAATTACAAATTGATTTTTTGAAATCTATTTTGTGTAAATGTCGACCAATAGATATATATCATGGAGGATGAAAAATGAAGATCAGTCAAATCCCATATGGAGGTTCAGGGATCGGGGAATGTTCACGGTATTTAAATATAATCTTAAATCTCCATACATGTGTACATATGGAATTGATTTTTTTATTAACTTTGAGTTAATTTAGTTGTTAATAAGTTTCATATTTTAATTTTTAGGAGGTAAGAGGAGAAGGGTTTCAACTCCATCCATGGAGCGTGGCCAAGGTTCAACCAGTCGAGGTATGAGTGGTAGCAGGTTGCGGGAAGGGGGTGATATTTATTCCCCCGAAGGCCAATCAACCGCTGCTGGTTCTCAACAGGGTCATTGTGGGTGTGGTTCTCAGCAGCGTCATTCTGGGGCTGGTTCTCAGCAAGGTCATGTTGGAGAAGATGTTAACCAACAACATCAAGGTTTCCATCAATTTCAATATTTTTTCATTAAATTTGTACAACTTTTTTTACACGTGTTTTTTCTAATGTACGAAATTTTATATATATTGATGCAGAGGTTGAAAATGTTCGAGCCAGTGGCCAAAATAGACGCAGGGCAGCGCGCTACATTCAAGAAGAAGGCTGTCAACCCAGCACAACTTATCCGGCTGAGATTACTGATATACCATGGGAAACCAACATGGCGGAATGCACCTTACAAAGGTGTCAAAGCCTTCATGCAAAATTGCAAAGAGATCTCGTGGCTTTGTCTCTACCTGCTGAGAGTAGACAAAGCCTCGAAATAGTTAGACATTCATTGGGTGAAATGGTAAATGTGTAAAAAAATTTGGGGCCAACGACTGATTCGTTTGTAGAACTGATGAGAAAGAGAAAAGAAACAGTGATAGGTCCCGATAAATGGCAGGACATAAAACAAAAAGTTACAAGAGCAGAGGCCAAGTCAATGTTTAATTATAAGGAAGGGCCAAAAAGAAAAATGTTGAAGGTGCAGTATTTCAAGCACCCAGACAAAGTTGGTTATTTGTATGATCGACATCTTGCGGCCTTTGGAAGGCTTCCATGGAACGATGAGGTTCCTGTTTATTTTGCACAAATGTTTTATGCAGAATTTTTTTTGGGTATGAAACCTGACTACAATGACCTTCCTTCAGAATTTTTTGGCTCGGGGAGAGGTCGATTATATCAACATAAGGGCGCTAAGCGAGATGTGGAGTTGCCTCACCCTGAGCGGCCATTGGTGAGTCGACCGTTTCGAGTCGAAACTCTGCGATCAGAGATGGATGCGACTTCTCAAATAATTCGAGAAGCAAGAGATGTTATGATCGACAATGTTCATAGCGGATTGAGTGGAGTCGATCTTTGTTTAAATCGACAAAGAGCACGTGAAAATGCGCGTTCCAATTTTGTTTATCGTACAGATGAGGAGATTTACAACATGAATGTTGAAGATCTCTGAACATATGCAATAAATTGTCGCAATGGTCTGCAAGACCTAATTTTTCATGAGGAAGAGGGCACCAGAACGGTATGTGTTAGTGACCTTAGGGTTTGAAATTATTTTTACATATACATGTGTATGTACATGTATACATTTATTTGTATGTGTACATTAATCTAATTTAATGTATGATTATATGTTAAAACACCATTTGCAGTTCTCAGGCATGATGCGTGATGAAAATTTTAATATTACGTTCGGGACCTCCGGTTCAAACGATGTAGATGGGTCTGACCATCATGATATGTTGGCACATGTATGTTAGTGTTTTTTAAGTGACTCTAAAATAAATAATTGTTGCCACACATGTACATGTATGTATATATATAATTTGATAAAATGTTTTAATAGGTACCGATTCCGTCTGATGTTTTTGGGATGGCGGTACCTTCTTCTTCCTTAGGAGATGTACCTTCTACTTCATTGGGAGATGAGCCACGAGTATGGACAATTTTTCACAAGTTTAAAATTTATGTTTAAAAGTTATATATATATATATATATTCTACCTCAAAAAGTTCCATTAAAAATTGAGATATATATATATAGAGAGAGATCTATATTTTGAGTTATTTAAAAAATTTTGAATTTAGGTTCCTATAGAAGATTTCTTTAATCCAGGGACTCTAGTGACGGAGATAGGAACATCCACAGCATTTGAACAAGTTGTCTTTAGTTCCTTTTTTTAATATTATTGAAAATAAGTTTATATATGTACACGTGCATTTTCATTTGAAAATTTTTAATATATATATATATATATATATATATATATATTTTAACTGTACATGTATATTGTACAGTTTACCACTGCAGATGTTCCTATGGGAGAACCTGTTCATCAAATGGAGAGGGAACCTTACGAGGTATTGCATGATTTTTTTGTTATATTTTGTTTTTTACATGAAGTTTTAGATATATATATATATATATATTCTCATTCATTTTTAAAACTTCAAATTTTAATGTTCAAGTACATGTGCATTGTGTATGTAGGTTTCCTATTCACAGAATAGGGTGCGGACTGAGACGCTAGTAGGGAAGACGCCAGATCCTGCATTTGATGGACATGATTTACAATAGATTTGATTTCAAAATTTAGATGGTTTTAAAATTTGTTAAACTTGATACAGTTTGATACTTGTGAGATTTACAATTTTTGGACATATTTTATTACATTGTTATTATATAATTTGTTTTATTTAATTTTTGGATAGTTTTAGTACTTTTGGCATGTGAATGTGAAGTAATGTTGTCATTTGAACTACATTTGGCATGTGATATTTAATGTTAAATGTTTTTGTTGGATAGTTGAATTATAATTGGCATGGCATGTGAAGTTTTTAAAACTCAAGTTTTGGATGGTTTCAATCTACATTTTGCATGTGATATTTAATGAAGTTTAAATGTTTAATGTTTTAATGTTGCACAATATATAATCAAAAGGGTTTTAAAACTTAAAGTTTTGGATGGTTTCAATCTACAACTTAAATTTTTGGATGGTTTCAACCTACTTTTTCACATGTGGTAAATTGAAATTATGTTACTTGTAACAAGACAATCCCCATTGATTTCATTGTATATGTTGATTTCTGATTTGATATAATTGCATGTATGATGGTACATTACTTGTAAAGTCATTGGATTAATAGTGTTCATTGATTTCAGTGTAAGCGCAAAAAATTATTGACAATGTAGAACGATTTTTTTGTTATAATAATTAAACCTAATAATATTGGAGAGCAAGAGAGAGAAGGTATGGTGTTTAATACAAGAGTTCGAGCTAAATATTTAAATGGTTTATGATTTATGATTTTTATTTTCTTTTTAATATAATCGATACGGAAAGATGACAAAACTAATAAGGGTGAAAATAAGAATATAAGAAGAAAATAGTTTAAGATTGATCACAATAAATGCTATTTGTAAGTGATTACATTCTAATTATTCACATTCTATCATTCAATATTATTACATTGTCACTTCGCATTCAAAAATTTTATTTGATCATTTTCCATTATTAAAGTTATTCTACAATATTTATCATCTAAACAAATTGAGGTAACTAAGAAAATTTAAAATTAAAATGACTTGATAAATCTCAAACATATTTAGCATATTTAAAATGGTTTATCGATAGTTTTCCCTTGGTTTCACACGACTGAAACCAACCTAGATCCATCTTAACTACGGATCTATCAAGCGCCGAGAGGGATCAAATATCTCGAGGTGCAAACCTTTCCTCAAGTTTTGCACTCAAAAAAGAGGTTTGCACCTCTAGATATTTGATCCCTCTCGGCACTTGATAGATCCATAGTTATGATGGATCTAGGAAAATAACTTTCTAAAAATAAGTAAGGGAAAAGCAGCATAGGGAACAATTAGGAGTAGATTTAGGGCATAGGGAACAATTAGGAGTAAATTTAGGAACATGTGATAGTTGGGTGAGATAAAATCGTATTTTAATAAAATAATGGGAATTTGTGGGAGAGACAAATAGTGGATATGACATGTATTTTGGTGAATAATCAAATTTATGGAATTAAACAATTAATTATTTTTGTATGTGAAAACAAGATTTACACCTAATCCTCACCTAAAAGACTAAATTAAACACATTATTATAAAGGGGACGAGGAGCTTTCTAGGTTTTGAGATCCCCATTGTTAGATGAGTGTCGTAATGGCATTCCATGTATTTTTGTGAGAACTTATGATATTGTGATATTCTAATTACGAAATAGTGATCTTGAGTACACGCTGGATAATGTAGTAGATAGGAACTTTTTGATAAGGGGAGATTAGGGATGTGACCAAATTCCTATAAGTGAAAAAAAATTTCTTCACCTTCCTATAACTCCATTGTAGCTTTGGGGGCCAAAGGTAAGAAGAGTACCTTGGAATTTCTTGGGTGAAAAACCAAGTAGGTCACCAACTTTGGTCTAGTGCATTGGAATTCATTAAAGAATTGGTCATTGGAGCTGCTTCAAGCTAGGAGTGAACATCGTCACCAACCTACATTGAATATTTTACACTCCCTAGGGTGAATGATACTTTAAATTGATTGACAGTCTAAGACTTTTGAATTTTTCCGAATGCCAAATGATCTTACAAAGCTAGTATTTATAATATCCTAGTAGGTCATTCGGTGACAACTTTTACCGGAAACTTGAAACAAAGAGAATCTATCCTTGGCTAGGACATCATGTAAGATGCCCGCCATAAACAGTAAAATTGTACTTAAAAGCTGAGATTCGGGCAAGTGGGGACAACCACTTGTTATCTCGTCCCTTGGAGGCTAGGCCATATGGGGACCGAATCTGACCTTACAAAATAAAGTGAAATAATTTGTACCATACGGTCGGAAAACATATACAAGAACAATTAATTTCATTGTAGAAGATATATATATATATATATATATATATATATACATAACATTTTTCATCAATTCACATGTATAGAAAAACTACTTTCAGTTGATACTAGAGCACGTGCTTGTACCCAAACAATTTGTAACATGTGCAAACCACAAATAACATAAGCAACTCAATTTTTAGTTGAGTATTGGAAGTTCTAAAACATATTTAATCCAAAGATAATAAATTGTTGGACACTTCACTCAAAAAAATTCTAATGGAATTCCATCCTCAATAATCCGTTCATGAACGGATTTTGACATTTTCCATTTCTTAATTTTTGATTTTTTCTTTGATTGAACTTCTATCAACTTTATGCGTGCTGCACACACCAAGTGACTATATTGACAACTTATGGAATCGGGTTCATAGTCTTCAAAGTAAACAAAGTCTCCACTTTGATGAGTTTGTTTGAAAAAATAACCTTTCAGTATAATAGACCCTCTGTCATACTGAAATCCGTGATCATTAAAGTCTTGTAATAATTTCATTTTTCGTTCGGTGCAACGCATCAAATAATACTTCACATTTTCATCGTTGTCAATAGGTGCAATTACAGCAAAAACATCTCCTGCACAATAAAATAAATTTAAAATTTAATTATACATATTTAAATTTATTTCTAGATCTTTAAATCATTAGAAAGTAATTCAAATGTTACCTTCTCTAACAAGATCAGAAACTCGATCACCATCAGATGATATTGTAGTTTCCTCTGATTGCATTTCTTCAAACATTGCAACAGAAAATTTTCCCTTTGTATTTAGCTCTGTATGTTTCCAATCGTTCACATACATTTTGTTTTCACAAACGTCATTGGATTTTGTGTTGTCTATGCAAACATCACAAAAACAAGAATATTTTATTTTATCCAATGCAAACACATTTGTGGACAACTTTGTTTGAATTGAATGCAATTTTCGAGTCCCTTTTATTGTTTCAATGTCATTTCCAATTGATCTATCTACGTCTTCGATTCCAATATGCTAGAAAAACCTTTATATGGAAAATTAGAAAAATAATTTGTAAATATGATATCAAAATACAATTAAAAATAATCATTGCATGATAAATGTACAATGTTTAAAATTAGATTTCCAATATAAATTAAATTGAATGTACCTTCGCACTTCTCTTGATGGGTTTTTCTCATGGATTAGAGCAGCGATGCACCATTGAACAACTTCTTCAGCGTTCACAAGTCAGCGTGCAGAGTGGTTCATTTGATATCTTCGAAGTACTCGTTTTATGCATGCTCCTGCACCGTCATGTTCTCCTTTTCCATGGCCAGTCCCAAAGAAATTCCAACAATGTTTAATGCATGTTTTCTTATGAAGACAACACAACCAAAAGAATGATCGTGCAGATTTGAATTGACCTGCGCATCCGTCTGACCATATCCAATTTTCATTGAATGTTATTCCACGATCTTTCAATGAATCATAAATTCTTCCAAAACAATGTTGTACAAAACATGTATCATGTGTATGATCGTCACTGATATAAAAGTGATATTCTTTAATTATATGTCGATTTTCACTCGTGCTTTCTATATGATCGACATTTTGTTCAGCATGTCTATATAGAATATGGACGAGCATGGAGACTTGGTCAGAGTGACAGTATTCACTCTGAATTTCTTTTTGTGGAACAAATGTGTAGTTTTCTGCAAAATCAATCACTGACAAAATGGTCCCTGGTGAAAAAACTTCACGAGATTTTTTGAATTGCAAGTCTTGCCATCGAGCTCTATGGGAATGCTTGGTGTATTTGTAAATTTCTGCCTCAAACTTTCTCAAAAAGTCTATCAGAAAAATTTCGTCTTCTCGTAATTCGATTCTTTTAACACTATTTTCACCTTGAATCGATGTACCGATATATTCATATCTCTTCCATTTCACTTTCATGTTGGACAATGATTGACCATTTATATCAATACGATATTTGTTTTGAAATTTAGTCAAATTTCCACAATCATCGCATTTTTTACCACCAACACATTTTTTTTTGTAAAATAGTTCATCGCTTTCTCTTTCACATAGAATTTGAGATATGAATTCACAGATAGTGGAAGGAGGAGGTGAATCCTTCCATAATGTTCTACCGAAATCAAGGAATGTGTCATAATAAAACTCAAATTCCACATGATAACGGCAACAACAAGTGTCGCGTATGGTGATAGGTTTTACATACCATGGTTTTTGTTGAACAAAAGCACTGAGTGAAACATGAAATTGACGATTCTCTTTTTTGAACTTGTTGAATAAATCTATCTGAGTGGTTTCCAAGAGATGTTTTTCATGTTCTTCGTACTGATTTCGTGCTATTCTTCTTCGCATCACATGTCTTGCAGTTGGTGCAACACGTGAATTGTTCTTCCAATATTCATATATTATTTTTTTAACATTTTCTCCAAGTCTATCTTTGTATGGTTGCCTACAAATAGATCTCCAAAAAGTGAGTTCATCATTTACATCTATTTGTAGTCGAAATTTTCGATGTTTGTGCAGAGTTTTTCGTGAGGTTCCCAGTGCTCGTGCCATAGATGTTATCAAACGATTCTCTTGAGTACTTGGTGAAACTATTGCGATCTGTATTCCTCTACGTATATTTGAAACATCTTTATCTCTAGATCTCTTAATTGACTTTATCGCACTACTCATATTTTTTATCACCTCTTCATTCATTTTTTTATCTTTGGTTGATTTTCGAATACCCAATAGTGTCGTCGCTTCTTTTAATTTTCTTAATGATAGGAGACCTTTCAACATTTGAGCATGAACTGTCACTTGCTCATTTAAGAAATACTCTTCAAAAATGCGGTTGACACGATATTGTATAACATGGTCAGGTTTTTTATCTCCATATGTGTGAGTGTCAACATTTTCTAACATCTCATTAGCGATAGTGATTTCATCTGTACATATTCGAAAAAATAGTACATATTCAATAAATCACTAAATTAACAACTATGTCGTTAAATATTAGGAAAATTTTAAAAATATCAATAGATCATAATATTTACATTTACATACCTGCTTCAATTTCTGCTTGAGGTTGATTTTATTCTTCAATATTTTGAGGATTATTTCTGTCTGTTTACATTAAACAAAATATTTTTCAAACTAGTTCATCAAATAAAAATTAAGCTTCACATTTTACATTAGGAAAATTTTAAATATATCAATAGATCATAATATTTACATTTACATACCTGCTTCAATCTCTGCTTGAGGTTGATTTTCTTCTTCAATATTTTGAGGAGTATCTCTGTCTGTTTACATTAAACAAAATATTTTTCAAACTAGTTCATCAAATAATAATTAAGCTTCACATTTTACATTGGGAAAATTTTAAAAATATATCAATAGATCATAATATTTACATTTACATACCTGCTTCAATTTCTGCTTGAGGTTGATTTTCCTCTTCAATATTTGAGAGGGCTTCTAACTTTCTTTTGCGAGATTGTCTTGTTTCTTCTCTACGTGCCTCAGGGTCTCTTTTTCGATCATATTTTCTCGCACAAGTTCTTCAATTTCCCATGATAATAGGGTATGAAGTTCAAAAAATTTCCTTCAAAAAATTAGACAATAACTCAATTACAAAAAATATCACAAAATATTTAATTTAAAAAAATTCAATCTAAATTTTTTGTAAAAAATACATACTCCAATCCAAAACACACACTTTAAAAAATTTGAGAGAAAAATGTTTTAGAAAAATGAAACGAAGCTCAAAATATTTACTTCAACTCAAAACACGTACATACCTCTAAGAAATGTCTTCCAAAAAATCAATTTGCTTCCAAGAAATGTTCTTAAACCCAAACTTTGAAGAAACCTCCAAGAAATGAAACCTCCAAGAAATGTCTTCCAAAAAATCAATTTGCTTCCAAGAAATGTTCTTAAACCCAAACTTTGAAGAAATTTTTTTGAACCCAAACCAAAATCTTTGTAAAATGAGATGAAGTGTGCGACATGTGCGAAAATTGTGAATCATTTCGCGGCAATTTATATTGACGTGAAATGTGTTTTAGTAGGGGGCTCCGCAAAATTTTCCGGCCGACGAAGAGTTATACAATAGTTCGGCTGAAATTTTGATCAAAAGTTCGGCCGAACTATTAAGACGTTAGATTTAATGACTCTTAAGCGGAAAACATAGTTCGGCCAAACTTGGACTAAAAGTTCGGCCGAACTAATGCGTCACCAATAACGCAAAAACCAGGCTCTAAAAACAGTTCTGCAACTTTGGACTGATTAAACTCCATGAAAGGTTGTTAATTAAGTGTCGGAACCAAGAAAAGCATTTTCAGAATTGAATCTACTTTTAGGAAATATAACTTTTATGGAATTTCATAAACGTTTATTAATTTTAATTATTTTTCTAATAAAATGGATGCAAACAATTTCTGAGGGTCATTGTGATTCAGTGAAATCAAAATTTTGTATCTCCCAAAAAACATTGTAAAAAAAATTGAAAAAATTATGGGGCATTACATTGGTCCGTCGTCTCTAATGGGAGCTTTTACATTTTTATTTTATAACTTATATGTTAAGAAATTTCTTGCGACGCGAAACATAGCTAAAATACGCAGTTTTTCGTATTGGACCAGTTCAAAAAATTCTAGTAATTATGATATGCATCCATTAGCTTTGTAAATATGACGAAAACAAAGTAGACTCTGTCTAGATTGTTGTAACACATTTTTTTTTTTCAAAAACACAAATTTTCAATGAATACAACATTGTGTCATAACATGACTTCTTATGAATCCCTTGATTGTTAAGAAACACACACTCAAAGAAACGCTAAGTTGACATATCAAATCTGCATAAAAAATTTTCAAAAAATAAGTAATAGAAAGCTAACAAAATTTCTCACAACTTTTATTTTTATCGCAAAATGAAATTCTACACAGAAAAATTGTTATAGTTTGCAGAAAGTTGAAGAACCGAAAAAAATGGAAATTTTTTCTCAAAAAAGGGCAAAAAGTGTAACTTGACTTCACATTTTCACGAAAAGTGTGATCGACAGATCAAATAACAATGGAGGTCGAAATTATAATAATATTCCATGGTTATTAACAGAACAACAAAGCAATGATGTAAAAGAGGTCGTTAGAAGAATTAAATTTCCAACGGGTTTTGCTTCAAACATAAATAATATCTTAACGAAGAAAGGTGACTTCAGTGGGGTGAAAACACATGATTGGCATACCTTTGTTAAGGTAATTTTTTTGGTATACGTTTTTGTATGTTATTGCTTGAATTCATATTTTAAATTTTTCTTTTTTATGTTTAATTTGGAAAGCAATAACAATTCATTTTTTATTGTTATAGTATGTTCTACCTGTATCTCTCCTAAACGACTTCAACAACAATGTCAAACAAGTTATATATGGTCTTAGTAAATACATGAGGTAAGTAGTTTTGATTTATATGCAAAATCTAATTGATACAATTTCTTTTCGTACTTAATGAAATGATGTATTAATTTACTTGTAATGAAATATATATTATGTTTCATTGAAATAACCTTGCGTAATGATTTGTAGATGGTTGTCATTGCAAGAAATCCATCAAGATGAAATAAAGTATTGGAAGAGAGAAATTCCTCGGCTAATGTGTGAAATGAAAAAGTATCTACCTCCAACATTTTTCAATGCACAAGAACATTACTTGATACACCAAGTTGAGGAGATTGAAATGTGTGGACCAGTACACACACGGTCAATTTGGATGGTCGAGAGGCACCTGAAATCCTTGAAGGCTTTGGTTAGACAAAGAGCACGATCTGAGGGTTCTATGGTGGAGGGATATGTGGTATATCAATCCATGGTGTATATTAGTCATTATCTTCCTATATTAGCTGCTCCAGCCATGAAGGCGGTGGATTGCATTTGGGATGTGAACTTCATCAAAAAAATTTGAAGTGGAGCACCTGTTGGGAAAAGGTAGAATGAAGAAAGTGAGATGTAAAATATTTATTATGTATAATACATATAATGTTTCATTTTTTTTACATCATGTATATGATCATTATATTCATTTAGGTCTTATTCTTTCATAGTTTATTAATTAATATAATTTACCATGCTTATAAGTAATATTTATTAATATTGGTGAATTATTGTTTTTTTATTCAGGTGCTCAAGATTATGAGGCACTACTTTTATACATTGCAAACAAATTTGAGTGGATGAGTGAATGGATTGAAACATGTAAATCACGTAGCCACGATAGGTTACCATGGCAACTACTGTGTGAATTGATTAGAGAAGCATATCGTAGTGGAGATGGAAATGTTACGGACGGGGAAATCGATTTAGCATATGGTTTGAAAGATAGAAAAGTAAGCAATTAATTCACCTATTTTATTCATTACTTATTTTATACTATATTTATAATGTGACAAAAAGTTTGATTTTTTAGTTAATTTTCATGCTGTGTAAATTATATGATTAATTATTAATTGAGAATGCATCTTTTTCATGTTTGGCATATTGCAGTTGAAACACCACAAGGCTATGTGGTGCAATGGTTGTAAATTTCACGTTAAACAGTTGGATGATAACAGGAAAAATTCTAATAGTGGGATAACTGCAGTATTCCAGGTCACTAATGTTTCCTCCAAGAGTGACAGACATCCTCGAGAATCTGAAAATAGATATTATAAGTTCTTAGATGATATAGTTGAGTGTGACTTTAATTCCTTCAAAATAGTTTTGTTCGATGTCAAATGGTATAGGCTACGAATGAATGTATGTGATGATGATAGAACACTTATTCAACATGAAAATGGATTTCCAATGGTTAAAACATCGCAGTTTGAAGCAGGAAAAGATCGTTATGTTTTTCCAAGCCAATGCGAACAAGTATTTTACTCAGAGGTTCCAGGTGAGAACGAATGGTCATTTGCTATTAGATATGATCCAAGAGGAAGGCCAGTAGAGTATACTGTAGAGGAAGAAGATGATATTGATCAAGAAGAAGATGATACAGTGGCAGATGAGCAGGAAGATGCATTGACAGATGAAGAAGATATCTTAGAAGATGAACCGGGCATAGGAGATGAGGCAACAATTATTGATGATGATGTCGATGAGGATATTATTGAAAATGACATAATTGATGATGATGATGACATGGTCGATCATTTCAACACCGTTTCTGAATCAGATGTTGATATAGATGTCGATCATTTGGATGAATATCAAGAAGATACAAAAAAAGAATATTAATATGGTATCTACTGCCAGTGCCCAAAATTGGTGGTATAGGCCATGTAGGCCTCTTATGGTATCTACTACCAGTGCCCAAAAGATAGTTAATATTTATGATATTCGTGATGGTGATCCTGTGATTTCAATGTGTTTGTTTTGAAAGTTTAGGTTTCATAGTAAATCATCAATGGGCTCTGAAATAAGGCACATTGAAATCTTGGATACATGTTTCATGCCAAAATCAGTTGTATCTTCCATAAATACACAATATTGGACCACTATGTATGAATCTGATTCTCAGACAATATTACATCTCCCTCATTATACATGTGGTGTTCTTACATGCATAGCAAAGGCATTTTTTTGGCAATCATTTTATAAGTCACTAGATATTGTGGGTACAAGGATCTAGGGTCTCTACATGAAACTGTGTTGCCCGGAGACTCACTCTTCCTGTCCTTAAATTTGTAAACATAGTAGTATGCCAATGCATCTTTCATTTTGTATGCATAAGATGATTTTTTGTCAAATTCCATAATTTTTTTAAAGTTTTATCCATCCCATCTTTGTTGTGAATGCATAGGTTTTTGGCTCAACATAGATCTGTTATATCTTTGTACTTTTCCTTTACTAACTATTTGAAATTTCTAGTTATATTTAGAGGTGTATTTTAAGGGATGAGGGGAATTACTTGGATATAGTTCTGCCCACTCTCAATAGAGGCTTACAGTAAACTATGACACATTGTGATGTATATTAGTGGTAGTTGGGGCAGCAACAAAATCGGTTTCATGATTCAGTAGATTTATTCTTCTTGGAAAGCTTTCAGCTGACAAAAAAAAGGGAATGAAACACGCAACTAGTCCCATTCCTTTTATTGGACCACATGCTTTCTTTTTATGAGAGCATCTACAGGCTAAAGTTACTAGAAGTGGTAAAAAGTGAGTTTGGTTAGTTGGCAAAGTCCAACTATTCTTATCACTCAACAATGATTAAATACTTCATAGGAATGTTAACCCCTCCTAGATTGTGTTGCGTAAGTGGGTTTTGCTGAATTTTATGCACTTAGGGTTAAACTCAAATTTTGAAATTTGATGTAATTAGGATTATATTCAAGTGCTGGCCAAATTGGTAAAATTGATACTCAGCCATAGATGAAAGGCAGTAATATGCAGTGGAGTCATTCTATGAAATGATTCAATTTGGCATGTGAATCTCACATCTAAGGGCCATTAAAATCCCATGGATGGAGACTGATCAGGATTCAACATTGTTGTTACTATTAGTGGAGGTGGGTATGGCACAAGTACAATAAAAATACTGGCAACAATAGTAACATCATAGATTCAGAATCTTAATCTCTATATTAAATGAGCATTAGAATGTAACTTGATTTCAGTAAAATATCTAACAGGTTTGTTCTAAATCGAACCTGAAATGCTCACTTGTAAAGATGTTTGAGGCTTGAGGTTGTATGACACTGCAACAATTGACTTGTTGAGTACATGATGACATTAGGTCATTGTGAAACTGAATATATGCTACTTTGGTATGAAGATTGATTTCTTTTAGGTAGGCTTTCAGTTGTGTAGAGTGTCTTGATTTTTATCTGGTCATGCATGTATGCTTGTCCTTTAGAGTGTTTTTTCTTAACCCGACAACAGAAATTTTCCGTCCATTCATTGGTTTCAAAGAAGTTTGAATGGTACAAAAGGAGCTTAGACGTGTAAGCACAGTCTAAATTTTGAGTATTCATTGATGAATTAAGCTTAAAATGATAGCTTGGATCTTAATTTATGTGTCAAGTTTTTATAAATGCTTGTTTGCTATTGAAGCAGAGTATATTTTGTTTATTTATTGATAGATATAAACTCAAATTATTTTAACGAGGTCTAATGAAATGTTTGCGATCTTGTGAGCTTTGCAGCCTGGTGGAGAACCTCTAGTGTTATGTTTTGTTGATTTTTCTGATGCAAGATGTGCTGCAACTGCCTTAAAATTGATGTTGGTTGCACAAGGATTCGTTCATGTTTTACTGTCAAATTTGCTCTTTATGGTAGCCTTCTCTTACTACCATTACCTGAACTTTCTAGGCTATGATGGTAAGTTTCTTTTGATAAAATTTATTAGATCTGAACTGAATTAAGGTTCCATTTTTTAAGTTGTTTCTATACGTTTATCTTTAATACTTCAGATATTTCTGTGCATGTGCTACAGTGTTACCCTTCTTGGATAAGACAACAATTTTCCTCTACCCTATTGGCTTTATTATTATTCTCTTTCCATTCTGTAAGTGATTCAGAGAGCCTGCAAATGTATATTTCTTTCAGTCTTTTCAAATTTGGTTTTGAACTTTCAAGTTTTCTATTATGCTAACTATACAATGTTTGTTATGTGTTATTTTTTCGATCTAACATGAACAGTATATGTTCGTGCATTGTATGTTTAGTGGTACTTGCTAGCTTCAATCCTACACGATATTTTTTGAGTTTCTACTATGGCTAGAAGCATTCAAAGGGAACCATTTTTATAAATCACCACTACCAGGGCTGGAATTGTAGCTGATATGGGAACAACCAATGGGTGGTATGAAAATTTAGCCACGTGTAGCTCTTTGTAAAGGTGCTAATTTGCATCTCAATCACCTGCATTAGTTATCATAATTGTGTATAAACCGAATGGATACTTGGTAGTTTTCTGAGTTTGGTTTTTCATTTTGCTGGAGTCCATGCTTGTAAATTAATAGATTATTTTTTCCATCTTCTGTGGCAAGATCTCTCTTTCTCTGACCTGCCATTTTCTGCTTTTTTCATTACTAAATTTCATGTGAAAATTCTCAAGTTGATTGAACAGAAATGGATGTGGATTTGCTAGTGAAATCAAGAATTGGAAGACATTTAACTTTCTATCGAGATCCATTTTAAACACTAACGAAATGTGATATACAAATGATACCCTGTGTTTATTTTTTTTTAAAATTGATTGGAAGCCATTCCGGTCCAAAAACACTGTGGACATGATCCAGAAGCTTAAGAACGAAATTTTTTGAATCCACATACATCAGCCATTTAGTTTTTGCAGATTGCGACAAAGAAATACAGTGTAGCTGATGTTGGACAGTTAGGGCTCAACAGAGAGTGAATATGGAGTCTGAAATAGCATATGAGGATATCCAAAACTATGACAGTAGAGTATTTATAAACCTTTTCATCAGCTAGTGCATTAAAGAGTCCAGCTAACATAACCGTTATTAAACAAATTACAAAGCACTCTTCCAACTAGCCAGTGAATATGACCTAGGGAATCTCAGAAAAGATGTCATCAAGTTTACAGCTGATCCAAAATACCACCATGGTTGTGCATTGCATAGTTGATATTTTTTACATGTGGTTTGCGTCCAGTTGCTTGCTTCAGGAGATTATAAAGTTTGAAATTTAAACAATAGGGATGAAAATGTTATTGATGCAGGGGAATTAGACCCAAGACAACTTTTGTACATAAATAAATGTAAAGGGGGGTCTCATGTTTTATTTCCCTATGAAATTATCCATAGTTGAGCTAATTTAGTTAATTTGTAGAGGAAAATGTAACTTCCCGAATGATTAGTGGGCATAGGAAGAGGTAGTCAGTCTCTGTCTATCAGAGCGTTAGTCTAATTTGGAACTGTAGGAATTTGAAGAGTTTGTGAGTCGTGAAGAAATTTGAATCGATTCATTGTAATTGATATAAAAGTAAACCTCTGTGACAGAGTCAGGAGACCTGCATAGAGAACTGCATAGGCTACATAGAATTGCAGAGGAGACAGGGTAGAAGAGAAGGGCCAATCGATTGAAGATCTGGCCAACTAAAAGCTTGTAAGTTTGGTCACTGTATAAATGAGGAATTTGTCTCAGTATAACTGTGCATTCTTTGTTTAACTCTGTGGGAGAATACCTTGAGTATTTGTGTATTGATTGATTTAAATTTTGTGTGGAATGCCTTGAATCTCCGTGTGAATAATCTCTGTAGTTGAGTTGAATGATGTCCCGTGTAACTAGAGGGCTTGAATGGTACTCGGTATCTGATGAGGTGTTGATTTTTTTATGAGACTCGGTGCTTAACTATGTGATAAACCTATGTTAAACTAATATATGAATTGTGTGTGTAAGTTCCGTGAGGGCGTGCATAAATAGTACAGGTCGAAGTCCTATATTAATCAATGTTGGATTTTGTATGGAAGCCACACCCCACAACTTGTTGACAATTGAATCCTGAATATGCTCTAACCTCGTGTGAATAGACCAATGGGAATCGATGAGGGTTCATGAAGGCTACAGGTAATTGTTATTCCTGGTTGTCAAGCGAGAATCGAGGGAGAGTAGGTATTGAACTGTATTTTGTGGGCAAGATTCAGTTTCAACGTCAGGTGGAACCCTAAGTAAGAGTAGTCGGAACCGTGAGGGCCGCACAGTAAAGACGGGTTTCCGCCATATCGCACTACCTTTATATGGTACGCTGTATTCCCCATTTGGACGCGATCAATGCCATGGGCTAACATGTGGCCTTAAGTAGTTTTGGAAAACCACTCTCATCGTGAGTTAATGATCGTGCAATTGACTCGTGTGATATCTAGTTGGATCGTTGGATCGTCGAAGCCGGTGTGACGTATTATCCACCGTTGGATGTGGAAGGGTCATAGGCGCTGGGCCCCACACACACACACACACACACACACACACACACACACACACACACACATATATATGTTTATTGTCGATGTCCTAACTATGGTTTAGGGTTTTAACCACGGTATGGCATGTTGGTCGCATTGACACAAGTTTAATAATATATGTGTAGCCCGAACATTATATAAAGCCCTTGGTTATAAAATGAATGGTATCACTAAAGGCTAGTGTGGTCCGCCTTGTTATATGTTTGTTGTGGTCAAGCACTATTGTAATAAGGACCGTGTTCCAATCCCAGCCAACCATTAACATAACAAGTGTATGTATGTATCGGCCAAGGGTGATGGGTTTATATGAAATACGGGGTTTTAACCAAAAGAGGATATTTAATTAATATCTCAATCTCAGATTGAGATATTAATATACACAGGTGTATTTATTTTTTCAGTTAAAAGGAAGCAGAGTAGGTTGAGAGTAGAGCTCCCCTGAAAGAAGAATGAATCTGATGGTATTGCATGAGATATTACATGCACATAATAAACCTTGAAATTAATATCTCAAATCTCTGAGATTTGAGATATTAAAGCTCTCAGAATTATTTGTTTAATTTTCCAGTCCCCGACATAAGAATAGGTTGAGATTGAAGTAATGAGAAAACTGGGACTGTGGGTTTACCCCGCCATTAATTATATTCTATATTTCCATTTTAAACACTAACGAAATGTGATATACATGCAGATGATGCCGATTGCAGATAGTGTTTCATTGTACTCAAAGGGCCTCTAATAGTCGTCAACCTTAGTAACAGTATTCTTCGTTAAAAATTTCAGTATGAAACTGCCTAACTTTCTGAAATCACAACAATCAAGTCAATTTGTTATGACTTTAGCTTCATTTCTTGCAAATATTGGAGATTAAAAAAAAAAAACGTTACTCATATTTAACTATCTCTAAGTAATCGACCGTGAAATTAATGTTAAAGAAACTTAGCACAGAATGCAATTGTAGTATACAAATCTCAAAATTGGAAGATTGCATTACCTACAAGGACTGAAATCAGCTTGGCACACTGTAAAACAAAATTAGGCAATAAATCAACAGCTGTTTAATTTTTTTTAAAATTTTTTTATCAAAGCATCGGAAGACTGACGCCTTCAAAGCGTCGGAAGAGCGACACCTTCAAAGCATCTGTAGAGCTACACCTACAAAGCGTCGGTAGAGCGACACATTCAAAGAATCGGTAGACCGACACATTCAATCTGTCGGTAGAGCGACACCTACAAAGCGTCGGTAGAGCGACACCTTCAAAGCATCGGTTTTGTGACGCTTTAAAAGTGTGGTTAGACGTCGGAAGAGCGACAGTTTAGAAGTGTCGGAAGAGCGACGTTCAAAACGTCGGACGAGCGACGGTTTTGAAAACGTCGGAAGAGCGACGATTGTTCGGAAACCTCGGAAAAAGTGTCGGTATTGAGACACTTTGGAAAAGCGTCGGAATTGCGACGTAATGGCGAACCACGTTTTTTCCTGCCTCGAACTGTCGCTCTTGTGAAGACTGTGTGTCAGAATAGCGACGAAGTGGCCGTCGTAAATTGGGCCAAATTTTCTAGTGCAAGGACAAGTATGGAGGCAAAGTGGTACCCCAAGTACAAGTGTTGCAAGTGAAGAAATTCGATTTTGAGGAGTGGTGAAGTGACCTTTCTTGGACAAAATGGGTCCTGATGAAGTATCAAATCACGAAAAACTAACAGATACCCATTTGAGGGCTCGGTGAGAGATTTCCAACGGTACAGATGGTTTGTCAAATTGAGCTACGGTTTGGACACAACAAGCGAAAGAAAAATCAGGGGTTTCTCTTTTAATAAGGCATTTTCCCTCCAAATTCACTCATTTGCAAGTGTAGTTGTGGTGAATGTAGAGAGAAGGCCATAAATCTTACGGCAATCATAGCGGACAAACCGATTAGTGGAATCGAGATCCGTTAGTTGCAGGTAAACGACCTAACCATACACTTTCAATTAATGGGATCAAAATTTTAGTTTAGGTACCCAGAGCTCATGAACAGGCCAGGTCGCACTTTTTGGGGTCTATTCTGTGACCTGGGTAGCAGGTACTCAGTAGAAAACTGTGACCTGTCCCAGGAAATGACCTGAAAAGAGTGACCTGTCAGAGAAAGTGGGCTTCAGTGCTTTTTTTGGATGAGAGCTGGGATTTTTATGGTTGAGGGGCATGGGTGCCCCCAAGCATGTTATGGTCATGCCAAAATGTATTTAGAAAAGGGGAATCTAAACACATTTAAATGATGTGGTGTGCCATTTGTTTTCGTTATGGTTATGCAGTTCGAGAAAGGGAATGGAGGATTACCAATCTATTTTGGTACTACATATATGAAGCAAATGGACTTAAGTTTCTGGGTTGGCATACATGGTGTCATTATCCCAAAGAGAGGATTTGGAGATAATGAATTGGTGCTCTCCTAGAAAACCCACAGGTTGGTCAACAATAATGTCTAGGGGACTCGGTTTCTGATGTAAGATGAAGGAATGATTAGGGGTATCATCCCTAGAGTGATCTAAAGTGATATGGGACTCTAGAGATTCTTCTAAATGGGGAAGAATAATGGTACTGGAGTCGACACGACTAGATACACTAGGAGAGTTATAGAGAATTACTTCTCTTGGTCTCTCAAATTTATGTGCCCCCTTACCCAAACATTGGGTGTCAATGTAATGGCCACAAGGTGTATGTGGTTCGAATACATGGGTTCGATGTAAGGGGGGATAGATAAAGTCAGGGGTGGTGACTACTTCCATAATGTCGTCATCGTAATAGAATGTGGGGTGACTGGTGGAAGAAAGACCACCTGATGCAGCGAAGCTACCTGACTCATCATCATGAGAAGAGAGGTTCACATGCGCATCATCACAAGGGGTGATAGAAAAACAAGTAGATGAAGAATCCATCGATGTTGAGCCCAAGGTGATCACTGAAGGGAGGTCAGGCGAAACAGAAGGGGAAGTCCCAAGGGGGTCTTACACCATGGATCTCATAGATGATGATAGGTAGTGGACTGTGGCTGAAGACTCTATCATTTCGACATCTGGAGGGGGGATTTCTATGGGAGTGGATGTGTCCTCTGGTTCTACTAAAGAAAAACGTGCAAATAAGGGAGCGGTGGACTCGTTGCGCTTTGTATCGAATTGGTGAACTGCTGCTAGAGAGGTGCGGAAGTCCTCGAGGCGGGGACAGAGGTGGGTATAATGGCCATGGAGATCACACAAAGCATAGGTGTGGTTGGTGTGAATAGTCTTGGGGTTCTTGGCTACAGTTGAGGAAGGAACAGAGGTTTCTGGGACCGTAGACTCAGGGAACATGACATTAACCATCAACTTGAGATGAGGAAATTCAGGAAAATTATGGGTGGCATGACCGACAACATCACACAAAGCACACTAGATGGTATGCTTTGGAGGCCGAGGAGAGGCAAGGTTTGTCGGGGCAGCCTTGTCTTTAGATGCCTCCTTGCAAGATTTTCCCCCGTTACCCAAAGCTATCGAAACAGGAGGAAGTTCCTATTGAGGTGGTTGAGGCACGGTAGCTGAGGGAGGGACAATGATCTAAAGGTCAGATCTGCTGGAAATAGGTGCGGAACGACAACAAAAAATCAAAGGAAAAATTGTTGAAAATGAGGTGGCGAAAGGCTATAACCTGGAGGGAAGCGGAGGGAACCTTAGAGAAAAACCCAAAAAAAATAAAAGGAGGTGTTTTGGATGGATAAATAGCCAATTTGAAGTGGATCTGAAGGTAAGGTATCAGATCTGAAAAATGGCTGAACACTCTAAAATTTCTGACAACCTGCAGTAGCTAAAACTCTTCCACAAAAGGTGGAGGGTACTGAAGCCCTAGAGGGCTAGGTTCCCACTTTGTTGAGTAAAATATAACAAGTACAGGTCCAAAATGGGCGGAGACGGAAGTCATACAATCTTGAATAGAGGCCCAGACAAACCCAGAAAAATCTCAGAAAAATTCCCGCAAAAAGTTTAGGTCGCAGTTTCTAACCTGTTTTCTACAGAGGTCGCAGGTTTTGGCCTTTTTTCTACGCCCTGGAGTTTCAGGTTGCAGGTTTTGGCCCAAAAAGTGTGACCTGCACTTCTGGCACTCTCGAGAGCAAGTTTAAGAAAAAATTGTTTTCTTAGTTGCGGTTGATGCATGTCACCTGCGCAATAGGTCCGAAAACACACGAAAGTTAGAATTTTCAATGTTTTAGGGTTTTATAGGTTAAAAAAAACATCCAGAAAAAAAAAAAACAAGAAGATAAAGAGAAATCCTAGGGTTTGAAGCAGCTGGATATGAAGGGATCTGAAAAATGACAGAGGTCGTAACATAAACCCTTGTGGAGTCATCAATTGTTAGTATGAATCTTAATCGCAAGTGTACGAAAAAGGCTCACTTTAGCCGTGCATAAAAAACATCTCTAACAGCAAAGATGACTACCAATATATTTAGATCTACAATTAGTTTACCAAGATAAATGCTGCAAAAATCTAGATCTATGCATTAAAAGACATTAAGTAGTAAATAAAAGCAAGAGTTGCTCCATGCATCCAATAGACAAGACAAGATTGTTTTAAAGAATTTTTGTATTTTTTGACACTTGGGAAAGGAACATAGAAATATGTTACCAGTCCCCCTCAATGGGATGGGTTTTTGTAAGTCCTCAGCACTTCAGATCTAAAATCCCTCTCTCTTGATGGTGTAGAAAACCCAGACAAAAAATGGAATTCAAAGGGAGCTCACAAGAAAAATGGTAGAAAAATATGACAATGATGGTGGATCAAAGTCAGACCAAAAGTATAGATCCAGAGTGATCTTTAGGCAACAAAAGGTAGTGAATGAATGGAAAAACCCTTCTATTTATAACAAAATATTGAGTTAGTCTAGATATTGGTGCACAATTAAAATATTATTAACCAATTCTAGATCCAACTTTTATGGAATATTTTATTATATTTGTTGGAGGGAAAAAGAATTTGAATTGGGTCAAATCCCTTTCTTTGTAAATAATAAATAAATAAATGATTTATTTATTATTTTAAGTATGAATTATTTTAAGTATGAAGCAGAGTAATCTTCAAATAAATAATTATTTATTTAATTATTAATGAATGATTTAGTCAAATTTAATAAGGAATGCTATTTAAATAAGGTTTAAATAATTATTCCTAGAAAATAATAAGATAAGTAATTGTTTATCTAATTAATTTTCCTGTTTTAGGTTAAATATGACGAGGAATATTAATTAAACTGTTGTTTACCTAATTATTCCTTGAGGAAAATCAAACAAATGTGGATTTATTTAATATTTCCTCATGGGGTTTCTTGTTTAGACTATAAACAACATAATAAATGTGGTTTACTAAGTTATTTTTCATAGTGAAAACAATTTTACTTAAGGTAAAATTAGTCTTACATGGTGTAATTAGGTTCATCTTACAGTAACATGTTAGATGACCAAAAGATGGTGTAACAATAATTATGTTAATATATGTATATTAATCATACGCTTATCGACATATATCAACTATATTTAGTAATGTGGTTGTACATGTCGTTGATATACCCCTATCGACATATATTAACCACGTTAGTAAATGTGGTTGTGGTTTATAATATTTATCTTAGGGTTTATATACCTTGTGTTTAATATTATTCTCGTGAGTTTATATTATCAATCCCTTGAGTCTATTAATGTAAGGGTTCACATTCCCAAGGTTTGTAATATAAATTCCTTAGATTTATGATATTAATAATCACTTACGTGTATAATATTAATCCTAAAGGTTTAAGATACTAATCTGAGAGGTTTTTAAATTTATTAATAAATTATTTATTATGATTTATTTTATAATAAATAATTGATTAAATGAATTAAATAATTATTATGATGTTTATTTTTTAATATAAATAGTTTTTTTATTTAATATTGGCTATTTATTATTAATATATAATTAAATTATTAATTAATAAATATTTTGAGTAGCAATACTGAAAATTAATTGTTTTTATTACTTATAATAATAATAATAATAATTTTTATTGTAACAGTTTTTTTTTAATGTTATTTTTATAATTATATATTTGTTAATAGTTTGTGTGGTAGATACAAATGTATTGAGGTCTATATCAACCACATTTAAATGTGGTTGTGCTAGTGAATATAAAATTGAGTAGTTTAAACATTTTATTTTCAAATTTTAAAGTTATTTCAAAATTCAGATAAAAAAATATATTAAATAAAATTACAAATAATTCAAAAAAAAAAACATAAATTTAATAAAAAATATAAAATACTGAATCTATTTATATATTTAAAATTATAATATCAATAATGAAAAAATAAAAATTACATAATTAAATTCCAAAAATAGTAAAATGTAAAATATAAAATATTTACACCGAAGGTGTTTACTTTTGAATCATTCCACCCTCACCATAGTCGACCTTTTTATTTTCTGCCGTTGATTCAAGTAAACAACTGTCACATTGTCCACCGGTGGATCTGTGTAGCATTATAAATAAAAACTAATTGCAAGCCATCTTGAAACTAATTGGAAACTAGTACGTGAAATCGAAATTGCAGCACACGAAATGGAAATTAATTTTGAGTATAGAAATTTTTTAATTTGATTGTTAATAGAAACAGAAACTAATTGCAAGCCAACTTGAAACTAATTGGAAACTAGTAAGTGAAATGGAAATTGTAGCACACGAAATGAAAATTAATTTTAAGTATAATTTTTTTTTTAATTTGATTGTTAATAGAAATGGAAATTAATTGCAAGCCAACTTGAAACTAATTGGAAACTAGTAAGTGAAATGGAAATTAATTTTGAGTATAGAAATTTTTTAATTTGATTGTTTATATATAGATGTTAAAGAGGTTTAAGTTGAGTCATGAGATTAATATTGTTTCTTTAGTATCAGTGCATGTACCTGCATTAATTTTTTTGGGTCTCCTATTATTGTTGTTGCTCCTATTTTTATTTTTTATTTTTTTTGTAAATTTCGTAGTACCTTTCTATTTTCTATTTTTTAAAGAGCAAGTTGCTATACATATTCTATCATATAAGGTAGCCTCAACTTGCCCGAAGGAAACCAGGTCTGTTGGCCACCTCAAAGAGTTAAAAGCCAACCAAAACTGATATTGTTTTTTCCTTCTACTTACTGCTTTAACCACTTTACTATGTCCATAACAGTTGCAAATGAAATAGAAACTAAAACTATTATCCGCTAAAAACATAAAAAACTATAAACTAAGAAATATTGTCCATTGGAAGAATCCACGGGTGCTGGGTCCTTTGCAATAGACCTTGGCATCTCCACTTGTTGCATGCTTTGAAGTTGATGCTCAATCTTCCCAATTCGAGCAGTTGCTTGGATCTGTGCCTTGGCCATCTCACAAATGTCCTGTTTGATCTACTGAAGTTCAAAGAGCACTGTTGAATTTCCTTCCCTTTATTGCATCTTCGACATTTCCTTTGCTAGTACGGATTTCAATTTCCAATATGTCTTAACTGATTGCTGAAACAGAGATACTCGACCTCTTGTATTTCCTGGGTCAGAAATGAAATCCATTTTAGCCTCCTGATCTTTGAGGTCATCATCTTCATCATCACTTTATCTCTCCCAATCATTGTTTTTTGCCTCTACCCGTGTCTTTTCGTTTACCTGATTGACCTTTTGCCATTATGGCCTGACAGACAGGGTCTCTTGTAGAACTGAATAATAACCCAATTTATCTGCCACCAACGTTGTCAGATTCCTTCCCCCTGCAATCCTTCCATCGCAGCGTCAATCTGATTACACTGCACTCTTGTTTGAGTTACAATAACCTTACGGCAATAGAAACTTACCTTAATCGTTTTCCTTCCCCGCTGCCAGCGTAATTTCCCAGTTCCGCCTGACACGCTTTGATGAATTCAGACGACAATCTTCATTCTCATTAAATGATGATCGTGGCAAGGACCTCCACCTCCTTCCCGTTATCCTAATGCATGATGGCCTGTCAGACGTACACCACCGCGTGGCACTGTCTGACTGCCACCTTCCCCTCCATGGCACCTCGATCGGGGTTGAGATTGATCTTTTTCTAAGATAATCTATAATGAATGTAGCTCTACATTCCATGCCCGGTGACGTTGATTTATATCCAACTGCCGGCCCTCATTCTTGAAGCCCCAATTAGCCAAAAAATCAGTCGCCTCGTTGCCTTCTCTACGAACATGTTTGGGGATTACATAACCTATTTGGTGAAGGAGTTGTCCAATTTCTTGAATTAGTCTTGCTGTGTGCCCACTTTGACTGATTTTATCCCAATGAGTGCCTTGTTGAAGTTTTTGTAATATTCCTGTTGTCATTGCCGAGTCACCTTCTATTATGACTCTTTGGTAATTTTCCCGAACCGCTATTATAAGCCTCTATTTGACCGCCATTAATTCAGCTTCATTATTTGTAGCAAATCCAATCGCCATTGCATATATTCTGCAAACAGAACCTTGAGAGTTTCTGAATATGGCACCTATCCCTGCTTGTCCAGGGTTTCCTTTAGAGGCACCATCATAATTTAATTTCAAAAAACCCACCAGTGGTGGCTGGAAAGTTTTTAATATATTCTGCTGATGGGGCTTAAACTTCCATAATGATAATGCTAGCATTTGGAGTTTTAAGTTCAGTTTTGCTAGAATTCTATCCTCCCTAGCATTCACTACCCAGTCTTCATCTAACCAATGTTCTACCAATATTGATTCTCGGATATTTTCCACTATCACCTTCCATATCTGAGCTACATTCCTCTCTTCCCCTCTAAAAATTCAATGGTTTCGTTCTTTTCATATCCCCAAAGTATAAATCCTATTGATAACCCCGAAGTACGATTGAGGACTTCACTTTTGTACCCTCTTTTCTTCCATTTACAGATAGTTTCATTTATGCTTGTATTGTCTCTATCCGTTTGTTCAAAAATCATTTCATTGTGTTGCCAAATGCCCTTTGCCAGTTTTCTTGCACGTTATTTTATTGATTAGCACTCATTTCTTCATTCACCTGCAGATACTAATGATGCCCAACAAAAGAAGAAACTGGCATGCTAGAAGAGGAGGGAAGTTGAATTTCAATATTATTCTGCATGGAATTCACTGGAGTGCTAGCAAGGTCTGTGACAGGTTTGGACTGGACAGATAATGATGTTGTTGTGGTTGATGTGGATGAAGAGGAAGATTGGGTTCCAGTCTCTGTGCCAGATTTAGATCTTTGGGCAGCTTGCAATTGGCGTTGTCTTCGTTTTGTTTTGGATTTTCTGTTGTGGAACCAGTAGAACACACTGGCCTCACCAACTTGTCCAAACTCGTCTAGCTGAGTTCTGATCCTTTTTATTTCTTCTCTTGGAGGGTTTACCATGCCAGAACTGAATATGGTTTCCAAGATCCGAATCTGCTCTGGTTTTGGATTCCATCTGAGCTTTGCTTTGGGCAGGCTCCTCTCCTTCTCCCTCTCATAATTAGGCGATGATACATCTCCTGCATGGAGGTTAATTATAATTAAAATTACGTCTTGATCAGTTGCACCCTTCAAAAATTTAAACCTTGCCATTAAATTTCAGTCACTATTGTTAAAACGTTATGATTACTGAAATAAACCCTGCATTTTGAATCTGAAGGCTGTTCAAATCGCATTACATCTATCAATCTATCTGAATCTGACAAAGAAATCATTAGACCTTATTTTCCCATATAAATATGACTGAAGCCACATTATATTTATGCATCTAAATAAGCTGCATTAAGATTAGGGTATTGTTGACCTTCAGAATATGGTGGCCCCATGGCTGAAAAAGTAGATGTTTCATGCAAACGATTGCCTGTTGATATTGCAGACTTCGATTTGAACATGCTAGGCCAATGTTTATTAGGGTTCATAACTCGCCTCAGGGTCGAACCTGCAATTTCTAGCTTCAGTGTGAACAATGAAACGATGATGGCTTATGTGGAGATCCAGGGAGAATAGACAATCATGATCAGAATTCCTAACTTATAAAGCATGTAGAATACCTCGAACCGAATATATCGAAATGGGACGAGTATAGCTGGATAATGCTCGCAGTTAGTTACAGGGCGTAATTAATGCTTTATTCCAGATCCTTAGGAAGTCAAAAGTTCAGCTACTAGGAGTCAGATTACAATGAGGTGGCCTGTTACCTAGGGAGGAGCATACCAGCACCATAGTAGTACGACATTGTTTCATATAAATTTCTCTCTAGTATAGTGAAAACAAGTTGGAACGGGAGAAATGGTTGGAAATATATTTTCAATATATATGATTATAGTGATATCACCTTGTAAGGGTATAATTATTACATTCCACCCTCGAGGGTGATATTATGATTTTCTGAAGTTCCAATCTATCTGATTGATAAATGGTTTCGTATGGGTTTCTAAAACAGGTTGGAATGGGAAAATGGGTGACATTCCCAAAATGCCAGCTTTTAGTTCTACCCCTTTGAAACAGTTGGTAATAAAAGTTCATGAGGTGGATAGTGTTTTCCTCTATATAAAGTGATAGTGATGTCACCTTGCCATAAATAATTGTATCACCAATGTCTTCATAGTCATTATAATATACCATATATAGGAAGTGAGATCTTCGCCACTGTCGAGGTTAATTATTACATGACACAGTCAGCAAGAAATAATATGTTACGTAAATCACTGATATTCGATAATTGGACTTCTTTAATTAAAACCAAGAAATTCAACCCTCGGTTGATCTTTACATATAGAGCTAGATGGTAAGGTTTTATGACTTTAGATGGTAAATACAAATGGTGAAATGGAAATAAACATGGTTTCAAACAGTTTTATAACTATTTAACTTAGTTTTTAGGTAACTTGGTTTTCAAGTTCTTTAATAACAAGTTAGGTAAATTACTGATATTTGATAATTGGACTTCTTTAATGGAATCTCAACCCTTGGTTGATTTTTACTTTTAGAGCTAGATGGTAAGGTTTGGTCTGGTAAATTTAAATGATCAATTCTTGGTTGATCTTTACATTTTATTGCACATGAAAATGGGCTGGTTGTGGGGCTTGACATAATGAGGCTATCTATAATGTTTCTGGTGCTTAATGGAGGCACATTGAAGAAGAATTGATATAATACCAACTTGCAACCGTGATGGTAATAACATAGTGATAAAGATTATATAATAATTTCAAGTGTTACTGAGTTTGAAATGGATTGCTCTTGCAATGTACAATCATGTTTTAATTTAATAAATTAATAAAATACAAAAAAACATTCATTTTGAAATGAAGAATTACATATGAAACGAATTTAGTGATCCGTGGGACTTGCTCCTCCTATTGATATTCAACATATAAATCCAGAGATCATATATTTAATAACATAAATAAATTATTATTGATAAAAATGTGGATGTAAACTGAAATAGATGGCGAGATGAAGAATTAGTTACAACACGGTTCTTTATTTCTTAAACTGGTCTGTAAAAAATTTACTCAATTATGCTTCATTTCAAATATTACAAATCCCATAAAAATCCATCCTTGAATTTCGATTGAGAGGGAATTAGTTACGAAATGGTCCTTTGAATAATCTCTTGGCAAGATCAATGCTTTCATCCAAGATCAATGCTTTCATCCCATCCCACGTGCTCTGGTTCCCTTTGCAACCCAATCTAAAATAGAAAAGATCGCCATTTGTGATTATTTTGAACACATGAAGACTTTTATAACATGGTTACAAAGAATTTCTAAACAATCTATATAAAAAACGGCAACGTTAATTTTGATAATTTTTGACTTGGCTATCCTAGCAAAGTGATAATTTTGATTCCATCAATGAACTAATTCTAAAAGGCACTCCTAATATGAAACAAAAGTGTAAGGAGAGGTCGGTGCAAGAACTGTGTGCCATTTCAAATCATGGGAACTGAGATTGGCAAGTGGACACATGATTCGATTTCTCAATGTCAGCACAATTTTTTTCAATTTTATTTCTATCATGTGCACCATCTATGGTTCTCCATAACGTTTCTGTCACATTCTTCCCGATATGCATTATATCAAACAAATGATCTATTTTTAGGTCCTCATAGTAGGGCAACCTCGCGAATTGAGAAGGATAACATTTCATTCCAGGTGGAAGTACAATATTAGTACCTTCACCACGACGATGACCTTGATATCAAAGAATAAAATAAATCAGAACAATATTAATTATAAAATAAATTCATTAGTTAAAACAAAAATTCCAAACATTACATAAACAAATAATATATATATACACAAATTACGTACCAGTTGCTTGACGATTATTAATTCTGTTATATTCCAACATCCACAACTGAGGTGTCATTCTTCGTGGTTTTAATCTAGTTTCTTCTTTATCATTGAAAAGATGTTTTTCAGTAGTACGATACTTATGGTTCCTAGGGAGGAAGTGCCTAAACTCATGAAACACCATCTTTTTTAAGTCTGGTGAATGACGATACTTCATCTTAGGGCCACAAACTAGACATGCAAATCTACCCTTTGTTTGAAGACCTGCAATAGATGGATCAATAACAATTAATATACTATGAGATCATTTTTAAAACATGCAATATGGTATATCTAATTTAGATAATTATGTATTATATTAAAGTGCAACGAAATATTACATACCAAAAACATGTGTTAGTCCTGGGGCATCATGAATTGTCCATACAAGCATTCCATGACATTGAAATCTCTTCTGCTTGATTGGTTTAGTGATATCATACATAGTGATGCCATGCCATAACTATATTAGCTCATCGATAAGAGGCTCAATATATACATTCATATCTTTGACCTGGTACTTACCTAATTGTTCAAAATTACGGTACATAATAATTACTACCATGATATATGTATATATAAGTAAGTAAATAAATAAAATATATATTTATGCAAACAATGAGAGAAATGAAAATGTTACATTCAAAAAAACAATGTATCAAATTCCTGGAATAATCATAGTCAACATTATGTGCTCCCTCTTTATTGAAATCCAAGGAGGAATGTTATTGTTGATAACGAAAATAGGCCACACTGAGTAAGTAGATCTAAGCTCTTCGAATGGATCAACACCATCAGCTGCCAATGAAAGCCTGACATTACGAGGTTCATTTTTAAAATCTACATATTTTTCCTCGATTTCTCTAAATGCAGAACCATCTGTAGGCATTCGAAGAACACCATCTCCACTTATATTCTTTGAATGGTAATACATAAACTATGCTATGCTGTTACACCTGAACATTCGCTGCAAACGTGGAATTATGGGAATATGACGAAGAACCTTTTGAGGCACCTTTTTGGTTAGTTGATATGTTCGATATCTACTGGTACCACATTTCAGACATTCTGTTTTCAATGCATGTTCTCCGTAATATATAATATGATCTTTAGGACATGCATATATAGTGTTATGTTCCATTCCAAAGTGTTTCATAATAGCACGTAGATCTCGATATGTTCGAGGTAAAGTATTTGGCGATGGTAACAAATATTCACCCAACAATCTACAACATAAACAAAAACTAGTTAATGTAAAGATTATATATATATATATATATATATATATATATATATATCATAGTTATTAAAACTAGAACCGGTGACCGGACCGGTGGAGCTAATGAACCGGGTTTCGAACCAGAACCGGTCCAACTGGTAGCGGTCAGATCTCAATGAACTGGTTTTAAAAAAAATACATTAAATAATTATTTTTTAATTAAAAAAAACTATTTTTAAGATTTGCAACCATGATTCCAAGCCAATAGAGACAAAATATGAAAAATTTGCTCATTTATATACCATGCAAAGGTGAATATATCAAAATGGCACCAAGTGCAATACATATCATCGAAAAATACATAAGCAAACTTGTTGAAGTAATGTATCAGGTTTCTCTTATATTATTCACTGTGTTTTATTGCTGAGTTAATATTATAATATACAATCTGTCCCTGCTCAGATCTGTTGTCAATTCATTGTATCAGCCTTAAAGACAATTATGGGTTCAGTATATATATATATCAGACCGGCATTTTGAAGATCTTGTATTCTTCATTATCTATGTTTGCATGCCAATAAATTTCTAGAAAAACATCTACAACACTTAGAGGTATTGAATTGGTTTATGAAACCCACTATTAGTGCTATTTGTAACAAGTTGAGAGAGCATTACAACTTCAGCAGTCTGCTCACAATGTGTTTGACAAAATTTATCACTAAAAAGATTCATTAAAACCTAGAAAACTCAGTAGCCAGTTTAGTGCATTTCCAAGCGGGAATTTTCTAGTGGTCAATTTATTATTGCCAGTCACATTTTCATTAGGTTGTATGTTGTTGTCCCTTGAGTGGCGTCAGACCATTTGCATCAGTCTTGATGCCATGATCAAATTGCTTGTATGCTGTGTGAAAGGTTTTGTATTTATGTTGCTGTTATGTGTGAGCAGAGAGAGAGGGTCTGAAAATTCCTAGCTGAGTGTGAAATAAGGTTACTGCTAATTGTTTTGAGAACAGAAATTGTCATCAAGTACACTTGATGAGTTGCATGCTGCCAGGGACTTTATGCTAGCCAGCCTTGTATTTATCAGTCATCATGTGTATTGTTGCTACTATAAGGTGTTGAGTATGAGTTATTAGACAAGTTTGTTGCTAGTATAATAAAGGAATTTGTAGCTCATGGAGGAGACACTGAGGAATGTGCAACTCATGGAGGAGCACCTAATCGGCCGGTTAAGTATGGAACTGGCCGGTTTATGCATAAACCGGTCGGTTCCGTACTTAACCGGCCAGTTAGGTCCGGTTAACCAGCCAAAACAGGTGAGAATAGGCTATTGACCGGGTTGCAAGGCCGGTTCCAACCGGCAGCCGTCCTGACCGGCCGGTTTTGATAACTATGATATATATATATATATATATAAGTTATTATTTTACACATTTATTACAACTAAAAAAAGGGAAAATAATCAACATTTACATATATGTGATCATATATACATATTGCATACCTTAGGAGTTGTGTCATACATTTGTTCGACAAATTATTCATAACCTTTAAGTTCACCAGCAACAATGTAGCAGAGAGAAGAGCTGCATTTGAGTGTTCAAAAAGTCGTTCACTTGACCTTTCAATCAGAGGTACATTATAAATACCGTCACTGCTATCTCCACCATCATCATCTGACTCACCATACAATTCTTGGAGCATTTGATTTGTCCCATCATTAATGTGAACTGTCTCATTACTTTCATCATGATCTACCTCCATGGGACCATTAAAATTACCTTCATCATTCACTTCGTGTTCTTCACCTTGTACAACATCATTTCCAATAGTAATATTTGTTGCAATATTCTCTTGTACTGGTGCAACATCATCTAATCTACTACTATTTAGCTGTGGAAGTTGGTTGATCAACTGCAAAAAGTTGGGGGGCAACTGTGCCTTTATGAAAATTAAAAACATTAATAATTAAACATTAGTGCGCATATAAAAAATATTAAAATAATATAAAATTTTACGATATAATCAAAATGAAGATAGATAATTAATTACCACAGGACGATAGTCATTTGATCCACCATCAATGTGCCCATATTTCCTACAATGCATTGTTGCTGTTGCTATTAAAACTCTAACATTATTTCTCATAAAACATTTTTTGCAAGGGCAATAAACTCTACCATCACCCCTTTCACCCTTTTGAATTTTTTTTCCACCTCTAATGTTTTCTTCCATTGATGCAAATTATCATATAAAGAAAATAATAAATCTCTCTCAATGGTGTAGAAAACCCAAGACTTGTTGAACTCAATGGGAGCTCAATATATAAGCAAAAAGAAAATAAAAGTGGGCTTTTTACAAATTGTGAGCTTTTTACAAAATGTGGCCTTTTTACAAAATTGTGGGCTTTTTACAAATTGTTTATATTTTTAATAAAATGTGGGCTTTTTACAAAATTGTGGGTTTTTTACAAATTGTGGGATTTTTTTATTCTTAATGCATTTTCTGTAGAATACTAAATAGATCTGTCCAAAATTTGAGATGCAAACTGTAGTCTCTACTATGTTTTGAAAATTGGAGGTTTATAAAAGATAAACTGCGAACAGAATTGTACCACTATGATAAGAAGCTGTCAGAAGCATTCCTTCTGCTTCACAAATGTGGAACTACCTTAAGAATGCTTATGGTTGATATAAATATTAGAGCATGGCAATTCAATGTAGTAGTTATGCTAAAATACTGAATAACAGCTTGAGAGTGCTCTTCAGATACTGTACGAATGCACCAAATTAAATTTGTACCATTACTAAAGATAAATGGCCAAAAATATTCAATTTTGATATCGTGAAGTTATGTCTTTCTCGGTAGCAAAATGGGGATAGGATGGAAAATATGAGAGAACTAAGTTCCAAGGACTAAAAAAACAAGGCCAACATAGTTCTACCTTGAATCAGAGACAAAACAAAGCTACCCAAAAAAGTGTTTGAGAGCACCCAATGAAGCTCCTATATATAGCAGAGTCAACATTTTCCCATTGAACAAGTTTTTATAGTCAAAGCCACAGCAAGATCAGATAGCCACGATCCTAAATGAGAACCAGAGCCAAAGCTAAGACAGATCCACGTTTAGTAGAACAAGACAGCCATAGAAAATGATCTGACCACAGAACCAGATCATAAGAGATAGCAAGATTCTTTCTTCCACTGTGGAAATGTAGAAACTGTATAAGGGCTTTGCTTCCAGTGGATTTCATTGTGACAGTAATTGCTATGGTGTTGTAAGCGCTCATTAGTAGAATCTTAAAGCCATTCTGGAATTATTTTATCCTGGAGAGGGTTTTCTCTGGTTATAAATCCTCATGTTCAAATTCCATTGTGGATTGGTTGTGTTTGATATTATGTTTTTACTATCCGCAGTTGAATTTTCGAACAGAAAATTATCAGTCTAAAGCGGAGAAATTTTGCGATGTTTCTTTTGCTTCCTATTGTGAAGTATTTCGCTCAGAATTCTACTCGTTGTAACAGAGGTCTTGGGCATAGAACAGGGGACTTGGGTTTTTTGGAATCAAAATTCAAGTTAAGATGCTCATCTGAAGAATGGCACAGTGAGCCTTAGCATGGAGTTGGGAGTACCAATTTGAAGTGCAGGTAGGGCATTGTACAATAGACCAGTTAGATTTATGGACCCTAATACAAAATTTTCTTCTTCTTTCAAAACGTGTTTCTCGTTTTCTGTAAGCAATGTGGGTCTTGTTCTTGTTTCAATTGGGGATGGATTAGAATTTGTTATTGCTCCAGATGATCACACTCTGGGTAGCCCTGGAGGCTATTTGGGGGTGATGAGTCCAATAGGTCTCAATGAACTGTTGCCCTCGTCGGGGAATACTATTGCAGTGGAATTTGATACTATTTTGGATGTTGAATTCCATGATCCTAATGGAAACCAGTACCTTCAGCTCCAGTACCTATTCACAAAAGAGGGTGCCATAGTCATCCATGCGTGCAGAGAGGGTGAATTGCAGGCATTGAAACAGGAGGTGTTTTTGTTGTTGCATTGGCCACTAGATTGTTTGTCTGGTTCTGTTACAAGCGTAGAGTATTGAAAAGGACAAAAAAATTTAGTTCAGATATTGTGAAATTGCCTCAGAAATTCACCTACAAAGAGCTCAACAATGCTACGAAAGACATTTTTTCAATGTGATTGATAATCGATAATTGCAAGAAAGGGTAATCCCCTTGTGAAACCCAAATTTCTGAGCATTTTCTAAAACCTGATGACAGAATCATTGTAATGAACAAGCGCCTAGGTCCATATTATTTCCAAATCTATCAAGCACCAAGATCTATAAAAAAAATCCACAGTATCTGCGAACTAAGAAGAATAGGCAGAAAATGTATTCTACTTACCTGTTCGAATAGTGGTTGGGGTTTACCACGGAAAAACTTTGACAGAGCCCATGTAGCATTTCTTATCATTGAAATTCTGGCAGTATCATTCAACTGGGCAAGCACCTGCCTCAGAGCCCCATGACTGAGGGCAAGATCCCTAAATGTTGCACAATCTCCAGCAATATTTCCCAAAGCCCAAACAACCTTACATGAACACCAGTTGAACTCAAAGTTGGGTACTATTTTTTAAATCAAATTCCAAAATTACAGACATATAAAGATAGTTGGGAAGAGTAATTTTATGCCTCTAAAATAAACGTGCTACCTGTTCTCGAACATTATCATTCCCAAAGGTAAGAAGTTCCACAAATATAGGCAGTGCCCCGTAATCAATCACAACCTTTGTATTCTCAGAGGTTCCAAAAAAACCCAAATAGGGTCAACCCTACTATAGGAGTAAGGGCCTGCAGTAAGAACTTACCATTTTGCAAGAGCTAAGGGCGAATGCTGTTCTGCAAGAGCTGAGGGCGAATGTTGTTCTGCAAGAGCTAAGGGCGAATGCGCGCGTGATATCAGACGTTAATGTATTTTTTTTTAAAAATCATTTTTATGTAGCGCACATTTGATTTTTTCATTTCAAATCATTTTTATTTACATTTGATTTTTGCATTTCTAATACAAGTGACAAACAAATTTCTACAAGAGGTTGAAATTTTTACTAGAATAGCCATGAAAGACTAATTAAAATGGTTTAAAATGCAAGTGGAACTTCAAAATAAATGTAATTGAAGGTTCTCCCCACTAAATTTTTGCAAAAGTGCTTACATTATTTAAGTGATCTAGGATGTTTTTTTGTATTACACAATCTAAATTAAATAATGAAATAGTTGGGTAGTCTTATTGTTTCAAATTAGGACACAATTTTCAAATGGTGATGAAGTTTCATGTGATGATTAACTAACAATATTCTCCTTTCCTATCCTTGAAAAACTATACAAGGTTCCCTGCTGCCACATGAAACCCTAACTCATGTAGCAGCATAGGACCAGTCCTCCATTTTTCCCGTCATAAGGCATTTTGCACATATTTGACGACTAGAATTTGTGGATTCCCGTTTTCCATGACGTGCTAGGAAGGATAGAAGACTTAATTTTGACGTTTGAATTTTTTTCAAAAACGTTCTTACGCACTTTAATTTCCACTTACCAATAATTTTGCAACACTAGTCCTCTTCGCAATTGCAAGGCTGTACTCAAAAATTAAGGAAAGTTACTTTTTTGGCTCACTCAAAATTAAAAATTTAATAAAGGAACTACCGCTTATCATTATTGATATTTTAAAATTAGAATCAATTTAGTTTTCCCCTTCCTATTACAGAAAGTTCACAAATCCTTTCTTTTACATAAAACACCAAAGAAAGAATAAAGCTCGTTGCCCTGCAAACTTCCAAGGTTGTGATTAGTGAAGCAGTGAAAAAGTACGGCTATAGCACTAAAAAATTAGAATGCCAATCTGCCCCAACATGAATTAGTGTTAATATAGCTGGTGGCTTGGCTTGATGGTCAAACGGTGAATTACACAAGCACAAAATAAAAGCTTTAGGTGTCTAGTTCCTTACACTCGCACTCTCAAGGCATTCAGACTTAGGCCAAGCTCAAGATTGGCTCCGAGGAAACTAGATTGGCTCATTAACCTGCCATATTTTAATTTCATAAGGTATGTTCGAAGTTTGAACTGCTAGGGTAATTTATTATTGTGAAATCATAGTTCTAAATTATCTCTTATTCTGTGAGCAATGTAATCTATTAATTGTAAGCAAATTCATTAAAAAAATTCAAACTGATTTTAGCATGAATGATGACAATTTATATATTAATTGGTTTTTAAGAGTATTTGTATTATGTTGGAGCACTGGAAAGAAAAATCAAGACTTCATTTTCTGTTTTCCTTATTTTTTTGGGCTGAACTGGAGAAAATTGAATATGAATAGTGAGTTAATTGTAAGATAAATGGGCCAAGGCCATACATCAACATTGACCACAGTGGGGATGTATAGGTGACTACTTATTGTACTTCTTCTTTATAAATAACAATTGGTAGATAATTGTATTATTTGAAATCTATAACAAATCCAGGCAACAAAATTACAACAAATAGAAAATTATGCAAAAAATTCACCAGGGCACTAATGTGTGGATACCCTATAATTTCTTAGATCCTCATAACTTACCAACACCTACTATATTGGTATACACATAATATGGCATTTACCTAAAGTATTTCATATGTATCTAGAAGTAAATAAGTTGTATGACAATTGTTATGGCAGATATAAGATGTGTATTATAGTTTATATTTCAATTTTTCTTAAGTAGCATGTATGTGTGGTTCATATAGTGACTACAATTACCAAATATATTTCAGTGAAGATGTGAAGATGATCTCTCATTAGGTCCTAATTACTTAAAGCATCATTAATTAGCTTTCCAAATGAATAAAATATGTTAACAAATTAGTAAAAACTAGGAAAACAAATCATGCTTTAAAAAAATATGGCACAATGAGTCACACTCTGAGATTTATCTAATTACTCATCAAGTGTCGCTACAACATATATATGATCACCATTACCATAGAAATGGGACATGTGACCATCATTTTGGTTTCAACAATGACATTCCACATCATGAGCATTGTTTAGGGTTGATTGTGTTGATTTTTTTTAAACAAATCATTTATACATTTTATGGAAATTATAGACACAATTTATAATCACATTACAAGATCATGGTGTATGGATATTCCTTATCATTTCTTAGATACTCAAAAATTACCAATACCTAATAGATTGATATACACATCATATGGAATTTACCCCTAGAATGCCACATGTATCCTAAAACAAATTAGTTGTATGGCAATTGTTATGGTGCATATATGATGTGTATTACAGTTTATCTTATAATTTTGTTGAAGTAGCATACAACAATTTACATAGTGATATGAGAACCACTCTCTAGAGTATACATAAATTTTGTACACATACCTTTTCAGTTACTTTTTAAGATATATCATTGGTGATGATCACATGATTATATAATGAACCATTAAGTTGAACTATGAAATTATTCCTCACAACACACACACACACACACACATATTGATGAATTAATAATTTTTCTCATATAATTTTTTTAATCTATTTTGAAAAAAAATTAAAATTATATATAATTATTTATAAGAATAACAAGAGAGAATTCCTTACCATATATTCGTAAAACATATAATAGCAAGAAAATTAATCTATTGAAATTTCATTTCCAAACATATTCATGGAGTAAAATGAAGATTAAAAGGAGATATTCATGGATTTACCTATAACATCACCTCATAATTAAGAATGTAAATGCACAATATTGATGATACATAGGTTAGGAGAAAATTAATCTATTGAAATTTCATTTCCAAACATATTCATGGAGTAAAATGAGGATTAAAAAGAGATATTTATGAATTTACTTATAACATCACCTCATAAAAGTGTAAATGTACAATATTGATAAAATTTATTTATATATGATAAATAATAAGCCTTTATCTCACATGTATCATATAATCTTATAAACAAACACATTCTATAATATGCAATAAAAGTGAAATTACACAATCCACATGGAAATAAGACTTAGTTCAAGCAAAAGAAAATAGAAAATAAACCATAAGTGACACGGATTTTGCAAAGGCATATAAGTGTCGTTTATTGCATATAAGTGTCGTTATACCGACAGCGGCCAAAGCATCGCTATTGCGACTGATGCCTCCAAACGTCACAATTGCGACACTTAGACATTGTGTCGCAATTGCGACGTTTGGAGGCAGTCGTCGCAATAGCGACACTTTGGGGCATAGTGTTGCAATTGCGACGTATTCCTCCAAACGTCGCAATTGTGACACTTTGTCTAAGTGTCAGTATTGCGACACTTTTCTCTAAACGTTGGTATAGCGATGGTTTCGGGCAGGATTGAAAAAATTTGGGGAAATTTCCGACATTTGGTCAAAAGTGTCGGAACTAAGTGTCAGAATTTCCCCCAAATGTACTAGTGTTGCTCGTGTCGATTTTCGTCGTGAGTAACCATCATGTACTCATGTTTTTATGGTCTCCACTGAACCTTTTCTATGTGGCAGCATCATGAAGTCACCCTTGTTTAGAGCATCCAAGTTGAGTCATCATCACATCCATGGAGACTATCCCGAGTCCCTTTGTATCTCGCTATAGTCCTCCATCATTCATTGCTTGGTTCCTCTCTCGTGTCGCACATTATGGCCTTCAGTCCTACTGTCCCTTATCCCTTATGATATTGTATCAGTTGCTACCGGGTCATCCATGCCCTTTATGCTCTAACAAGGGAAATCGTTCGTCCGCTACTCAGTACCCCCCATTTCATCATCATCCCTGGTGTTAGTCTGTCAGTCGCTCTACTATTTTCTCTCATGCCTTAGTTGAGGATCCCTTATTGCCTCACCTATGGCGGACCTCCTTCTGTTGACAATAGATCATTCATTCTAGAAGACAAGTCTAGAGGGCAGTGTACCTTGGTTCCATCTTCCACTCTTGTTCGGTACCTCGGATCAGGCAAAGGGACTCTTTATTGCCATTTGACTTGATTGTTTCTCAGCTCCAGCTCCTTACAGCATGATCAAGATCCATATACTTGATGGTTCAGTGATGTAGCAGTTGATATCTGTGATTCCCGGGTGTCTGTGAGATGTTTTCAGACCTCATGAGTGGGTGGCCCTTCAGGTAGCCCCCCACATGCCCGGATGACATCTTCATTACAGCCTTTGATGCAACTCCATAGATTTGATGATGTCGGTCTCAGCCGCTTGCAGCACCTTTTAGTTTGCATGTATCAGTCATATTTTCAGAGCCCTTTCCTGTTTACAGGGGCACTTTGGTTGTACTTATATCTCATGTACTCATATATTATTGTATAAGTCCTGGCTATTATCCCAGACACAGTATGTATGTGGGATTCATTATTATGTTTTTATCTGGCTCATGTTCATGCCAGCATGTACTATATAGTTCAGTCCCTTGTTTACTGGATGCATTATTCTTTGTACTTTGTCTCTACGGGCATAGGTATGCCTCCCTCGCCGCCTAAGGCACAGGTACTCACTCATAAAAGAGACTTGTCACACCTGTAAGTCTCACCTCCTCAGAGTCTAGTCCTCTAGCGCTTTGGTCTACCTTATGTTTCTCTCTCACTCACTTCCCCTTCGGTGTCTAGTGATTGAGTTCTTACAAAATACTTCGGTCATACGATTAGATCCTAACGCTCGCACGCTGGGGGAAATCTGTTACACCATTTTTTGGTCATCTAACCTGTTACTGTTAGATGGACCTAAGTACACCATGTAAGAACAATTTTACCGTAAGTAAAATTTCTTTCACTATGAAAAATAACTTAGTAAACCACATTTATTAAGTTGTTTATGGTCTAAACAGGAAACCCCATGAGGAAATATTAAATAAATCCACATTTGTTTGATTTTCCTCGAGGAATAATTAGTTAAACAACAGTTTAATTAATATTCTTGATCATATTTAACCCAAAACAAGAAAATTAATTAGATAAATTATTACTTATCTTATTATTTTCTAGGGATAATTACTTAAAACTTATTTAAATAATATTCCTTGTTAAATTTGACTAAATCATTCATTAATAATTAAATAAATCATTATTTATTTGATTATTACTCAACCTCATCCTTAAAATAATAATTAAATCATTTACTTATTTATTATTTACAAACAAAGGGATTTGAACCAAGTCAAATTCTTTTTCCCTCCAACAAATATAATAAAATATTCCATAAAAGTTGGATCTAGAATTGGTTAATAATATTTTAATTATGCACCGATATCTAGACTAACTCAATATTTTGTTATAAATAGAAGGGTTTTTCCATTCACTCACTACCTTTTGTTGCCTAAAGATCACTCTGGATCTATACTTTTGGTCTGACTTTGATCCACCATCATTGTCATATTTTACTACCATTTTTCTTGTGAGCTCCCTTTGAGCTCCATTTTTTGTCTTGGTTTTCTACACCATCAAGAGAGAGGGATTTTAGATCTGAAGTGTTGAGGACTTACAAGAACCCATCCCATTGAGGGGGACTGGTAACAACTTTCTATGTTCCCTTCCCAGGTGTCAAAAAATACAAAAATTCTTTAAAAAAATCTTGTCTTTTCTATTGGACGCATGGAGCAACTCTTACTTTTATTTGTTGCTTAATGTATTTTAATGCATAGATCTAGATTTTTACAACATTTATCTTGGTGAACTAATTGCAGATCTAAAGATATCGACAGCCATATTTTATTTTAGGGTTGTTTGTTATGCACGTCTAAAGTGAGCATTTTTTGTACACTTGCGATTAAGATTCATACTAACAACTAGCAACTCCACAAGGGTTTACGATTACGACCTTTGTCATTTTTCAGATCTCTGCATATCCCGCTGCTTCAAACCCTAGGATTTTTTTTTAGCTTCTTGTTTTCCTTTTCTTGATGTTTTTTTTAACCTATAAAACCCTAAAACATTGAAACTTGTAACTTATGTGTGTTTTTGGACCTATTGTGTAGGTGACAGGCATTAGCTGTAGCTGAGACGACAAATTTTTCTGAAACTTTCTCCTGAGAGTGCCGGAAGTGCAAGTCGCACTTTTTGGGCCAAAAAATGCGACCTAAACCTCCAGGGCATAGAAAATAGGCCAAAACCTACGACCTCTTCAAAAAACAGGTTAGAAAATGCAACCTGGACTTTTTGCGGGAATTTTTCTGAGGTTTTTCTAGGTTTGTCTGGGCCTCTGTTCAGGGTTGTTTGACCTCTGTCTCCACCTGTTTTGGACCTGTACTTGTTTTTTTTTACTCAAAAAAGTGGGAACCTAGCCCTCTAGGGCTTCAGTATCCTCCACCTTTTGTGGAAGACTTTTAGCTACTGCAGGTTGTCTGAAATTTTAGAGTGTTTAGCCATTTTTCAGATCTGAAACCTTACCTTCAGATCCACTTCATATTGACTATTTATCCATCCAAAACACCTCCTTTTAATTTTGTTTGGTTTTTTCTCTAGGGTGCCCTCTGCTTCCCTCTAGGTTATAAACTTTTGCCACCTCATTTTCAACAATTTTTCCTCTAATTTTTTGTTGTTGTTCTGCACCTATTTCCAGCAGATCTGACATTTAGATCATTGTCCCTCCCTCAGCTACCATGCCTCAGCCTTCTCAACAGGAACCTCCTCCTGTTGCGACAGCTTCAGGTAACAGGGGAAAAGCTCGCAAGAAGGCATCTAAAGACAAGGCTGCCCTGACAAACCCTACCCCTCCTTAGTCTCCAAAGCGTACCATCACTACAAGGAAAAGACCCTCTAGTGGAGGTTATAAAGGAGGTTTTTAGTGTTATAAAATTGGCCAAAATTGTCAAAAAAACATATGCTACCACATCCGTTTATGGTTACGGAGGTTTTGGCAGAGCTTTTAACGGAAATTCAACACAACTAAAAAAAATGGGTGACCGGAGGTTATTACGGATGTTTTTTTTCCTCGATGCGCTAATCAGGCTTTAATTCACTAGTGCATACCTGTGGACAACGCCTCGGGGTAATCGAAGAAGAAAGCACCGGGCCGTTAAGGTATAAAATAGCACCGGGCATAGTGTTGGTGATACAATGCACGGGGCCGTTATAATTGGTCTTGGAATTTGAGCGGTGCCCATAGGTCGTATCAATGCACCGATGCGTAGACTTATAGAAACGCACCAGTGCGTCCTTTCACACAAATGCAATGAGCTTTATAATTGGTAGCAGTATTCGTGCGGTGCAAATATGTCATACAAATACACCAGTGCGTACAGACTCTTAAACGCCTCGTTGCATAGTATCACACAAATGCATGGAGATTTATAATTGGTATCGGTATTCGTGCAGTGCCTATAGGTCATCTAAATGCACCGATGTGTATATACACAAAAACGCCCTGGTGCATAGTATCACACAAACACACCAAGATTTACAATTGGTATTTGTATTCGTGTGGTGCTAATAGGTCGTAAAAAGGAACTGGTACGTATATATACATAAACGCATCGGAGAGCCATACCACAGAAATGCCTCGATATTTTTAACTGTTTCTGGTATTTGTGCAGTGCCCATAGGTTGTAAAAATTCACCGGGGCACTTAAGAATACAAGCGCACTGGAGTAAGTATACACGCACCGGTTTTCATTTTGTATTTTTTAGAAACATCGACCTATGACAATGAAATTATTGTGATTGTTTTAAATTCATTATTCATCAAAAGTTGACACATCTTATAACAATATTCGTATTAATTAATTTTTTATTAATGCATTTGAATGTGATGTTTGGATTAATTTGTTATATCATATCAAAATTATTGTGGTTTTTTTAAATTCATTATTCATCAAAAGTCGACACATATATATCTTATAACAATATTCATATGAATTAAATTTTTATTAGTGCATTTGAGAACAACAATGGAGAACGCAATAGCGACAATAGAGAACGCAATAGAATAAATTAAAACGTTTTTTATTATATATATATATGAATAAGACATTCTTTGTCATACAAAATGGGGCATTTATTGGTATCCCTTTATCTTTCAATTGGGACATTATGTCCATTACATTAAAGAAAATGTCTGATTTCACAAACATTTTTCAAAAAATACAACACCTTGCTTTTATATCCAAACATAGTGATCATCATTCTTTGATTGAACTGCTACCACTGCTAGAGCTACTTCCATGACTTGGGTTATTTTCAGAAATGTTTTGTTCACGGTGTTGATTATTTTCTTCTTCTACACATTCCATCTACAAACATAAAAATAAACTATATTGAGTGTATATACATTGGTGAGAATAATGAAAATTGCAATATTAAATAATATACATCAATGTAAATAAAAAATAGATGACGTACCAATGCAACAATTGACTCGTAAACTATACACATTCTTTCAAAACCATGTAACATGCCATCTTTCAATATTTGATCTGTTGGCGCAGTGCCATACTTTGTTTCCTGCAAGTTTTATATCCCATAACAAATCATATATTTAATATAAAAGATTTATTTTTTCTATTAATTATAGATGGAGCTAAGTAAAACAAGATCGATAGATGCTTACAAATTCCACAATTAAGTTCTGATATGCCAACATATACGCACAACCCATATTTAACCCAATTTCAATCAATTCCTCTGATGGTTCTTCTTTGTATGTTAGCACCTGTTTGAAGACATTCAATGATGATTTTTGTAAAACAAATTAAAAAATACAAAAATGAAATCTAGTTAAGTTGTTATAAGGAAGTAACAATTACTCACAAACTTAGATATCAATCATTTTCTTCCTTGTCGTCCTGTTTTATGTGTTGAATGGGTTCCATTTTCTTTTCTTTTCTGCAAGAAAATACTTGAAAATTAATATTTAATGCTAAATTGTTTATTTATTGTACCTAATGATTGAAAAATTCAATGATTACATATTACATTTGAAGCACGTTGTTGTTGAGATGGCTCCTCCTACGATGCAATTTTGTCAATTTCTTTGACCATCTCCTTGTACACTTTTTTGGACATTCCTACTAGCATATTTCTGATATCAGCTCGTTCATCTTTTGAGATTTTCATAATCTTCCTGAAAATGTAACATGACAATAAAATATTTAATTTTTATGTTGATATATGAAAAGTAAGTATAACAAAAGTGATATTTATAAATAATTCTAGAAAAACATCTAAAGGAATATTACTTTTTCATTCTTTCTTTTTTGTTGTTGTACATTTTTGCTATTAAAAGTCTGACATGTCTCATTGACCAATTCTCTGGAAACTCTTCCTGTAGTTTACATAAAATTTGGTTCTTTGAATCATTGGATTGGTTTTTGTATTTTAAGTGGAAAGAACGTCTATACATTCGTTCCATTAGATCCCTCAAACTTTTGTAAAAGTTTTTCCCCCTTTTGTTAACCTCCAACACCACTCCAAATGAGCTAAGGAGCAATTCATTTTCATTTGCATGTTCTATTTTTTTTTCTTTTCTTAGAACAACATTCATTTTCTGAGTTGTTAGTCCCTGTAGAACATTAAACATATGTGAATTAATAGAATTTTTCACACATTTTATCTAATAATTTTAATTATATTATTATTGAAAACTAAAAAAAGAAACTTATATTGGATCGATAGTATTTTTTCATTCACCTGATTCATCCTTTTGCAATTTTTCTATCAAGCTTTTACACTCTTCTGGTCCTAGATCAGAAATAATGTTATCGAACTTCGTCATTTTGTGGCTCTGCATGATATAGAGTAAACAATACATATTAGTTAAGGGTCAAATCGCGAAGTTGGGAAACAGTTTTTGGCGAATGGTTAGAATTCGGGAGAAATTTTTAATTTCTCGGCCGAGAAAAAAGTCAACTAAATTTCTCGGCCGAGAGTTTTCAAAATTCTCGTCCGAGAAATTTTAAATATTTCGGACGAGAGTTTGGTCGGGTTTAACATGAGTTAAAATTCTCTCGGACGAGAGTTTCGCATTTTCTCGTCCGAGAGTTGTGGTCACAAAACTCTCGGACAAACTCTCGGACGGGAGTTGGAGAAACTCTTGGACGAGAGTTGGAAAAACTCTCGTCCGAGAGTTATTTCCGCCCCCCAAACGAATGAAAGGTCGACCTCGATCGTCGATTAAGGTGGCATGTGTGGAACAACAATAGGACGGCAGTGAAAAAACAGGCGCAATCATGATAAAGTCAATCAAATTAAGTAATTACTGAAATCGATGCGTAAGATAAATCGGTAATAATGAGGGAATCGCGTTGTAATAATTCAAGTATGAGGTGAAGGGACAGCAAAAGATTAATGTAATTGCGCTATTTACCACATTAAAGTAATATGACCGATTTATAATATTTTTCATGTGTGATGGTTCGGGGATAGAACTTAGGGAATTTTATGCAATGTTATGTTATTGTTTGTGTCCCTTGTACCTTTTTTTTTCTTTTTTTTTTTCATTACTCGGAAATTTCCTTAAAGATGACGATTTCTTTTGATTTGCTAATTGCAGTAATCCTTAATTTGTATGATTGTTTG